>JAMWYP010000790.1:0-40779 GCA_025563575.1 Acacia pycnantha
ACGTCTTCTCGGCCTTTCGGGGTGAAAAGTCGTGGTTACCCTCGTCGGTTGGGTTTCTTTTGTTTTGAGTTTCCCTCCTTCTTTCCTCTCGATATAACTTGCGCATTTCTCTTTTTGTCCACTTTTTCAACTCGCTCACTCTCCCCACACACGGGAATTCTTCTGGGCAAGTCGAGTGCGGTTTTTCCTTCCAGGTGTCTCGGAATACCTGAAGAATCAAAGCTTCTTTCTTGTTCAACTTTTCATCTACTTTATTTGTGTCGATTTTTAATCTTCGCGTATTCGTATTTTATCTTTTTATATTGTTCTAGCATTTTAGTTCTCCTTTTCTCTTTTTTCTGCGTGTGCCTCTGGTATTACAGGTTTCTGGGTGGAGTGTTTGTGAGTTGAGCTATCGAACCCATAGGTCTTGTCCTTTTGAGCCTACGTTCTTAGTTGTTTCCTCCTTCTTACCCTCATGTTGGTTGTATAGGTTTGAGCTCTTGATGGATAGGGGAAAACATCTTTTCGCTCTCTCACATCGGCCTTTAGATCCTAACGACGATGAGGTGCTTCAGCGTTATCCCTTTTTTAGTTATCGTCGCTGGGGACCTCGTTGCAGGAGAGAGAAACGGTCTTTAGCCCTCAGCCGCGTGAAACGCCCCAGGTAGTTCAGTTCGAAGGTGCCGGGATGTGTTGATTTACCAACCCGGATCAGATTGTTCGTGATTGTCGGGATTGCTTGCGTCTTGACCCGAGAATTCCAAGGGTTTTAACTTAACACCAAGATTCGGGTTTACATACTCTAACTTAGCAAGATTCAGGTTGAGATACTCGAACACCGAGATTAGGGTTTATTATTTCGGATTCATACATGTAAATAGACTTGGTGGGATTGCCGGTGCAACACGTGAGGCGAGTTTTAACCCGATTCGGTATAACCAAGGTTCGTCTTCAAAACTTTGGCGGCAGGATTTTTAACCGATTCGGTAATGGGGTGCCTTCAAATTTACTCGAGTAAGGGGTATGCCTTCAAATTTACTCGGAGCCGGGATTTTAACCAGATTCGGTGTAACCGGGGTCCGTTTTCAAAACTTTGGCAGAGCCGGGGTCCTAACCAGATTTGGTGTAACCGGGGTACGCCAAGGAGGGAGGATGAGAATCCTACTCAAATTTGGGTTCCAAAGGAGAAAAGATGACTCACATCACTGGTTACCCAGAAGAGAGGATGAGAATCTGCTCAAATGCGGGTTTCAAGAAGAAAGGATGAGAATCCTATCAAATTTGGGTTCCAAAAGAGAAAAGATGACTCACATCTTGGGTTCCCATAATAGAGGATGAGAATCCTGCTCAAATGCAGGTTCCCAAGAAGAGAGGATGAGAATCTATCAAATTTGGGTTCAAAAAGAGAAAGATGACTCACATCACGGGTTCCCCGGAGAGAGAGGATGAGAATCCTGCTCAAATGCTGGGTTCCCAAGAAGAAAAGATTACTCACACTTTGGGTTCCCCGAAAGAGAGGATGAGAATCTGCTCAAATGCGGGTTTCCAAGAAGAAAGGATGAGAATCCTATCAAATTTGGGTTCCAAAAGAGAAAAGATGACTCACATTCTGGGTTCCCCGAGTAAGAGAGGATGAGAATCTGCTCAAATGCGGGTTCCCAAGAAGAGAGAGATGAGAATCCTATCAAATTTGGGTTCCAAAGGAGAAAAGATGACTCACATCCGGGTTCTCAAGAAGAGAGGATGAGAATCGCCTCAAATCAGGGTTCCAAAGGAGAAAAGATGACTCACATCTCGGTTCCCGAGGAGAGAGGATGAGAATCCTGCTCAAATCGGGTTCCCAAGAAGAGAGGATGAGAATCCTACTCAAAAATCCGAGTTCCCAAGGAGGGAGGATGAGGGAGGATGAGAATCCTGCCTACTATCTTCTCATCATGTGAATTCATGAAGAAACAGAAAAAGATAGGGCATCTAAATTTATACCAGAATTGAAAAGTCTGGGTTCCCTGTAGGGAGGATGACGATCCTTGAGGAGGGAGGATGAGAGTCCTACCTACTATCTTCTCATCATGTGAATTCATGAAGAAACAGAAAAAAGAAAACCCATGGTGGAGATGCAGGGGGATGAGAATCTGCTTTGGGTTCCCAAGGAGAGAGGATGAGAATCCTGAGGAGCGAGGATGAGAATCCCTTCATTACACATGCTCAATTTCCCAACTTATCCAATGAGAGGGGAGAGGATGACGATCCTTGAGGAGAGAGGATGAGAATCCTTGAGGAAAGAGGATGAAAATCCTTTATTCCACATTGCTCAATTTCCTAACTTATCCAATGAGAGGAGAGAGAGGATGACGATCCTTGAGGAGAGAGGATGAGAATCCTTCATTCCACATTGCTCAATTTACCAACTTATCAATGAGAGGAGAGAGGATGAGACTCCTTCATTCCACATTGCTCAATTGCCAACTTATCCAATGAGAGGAGAGAGATGACGATCCTTGAGGAGAGAGGATGAGAATCCTTCATTCCACATTGCTCCGATTTACTGACTTATCCAAGAGAGGAGAGAGGATGACGATCCTTAAGGAGAGAGGATGATACTCCTTCATTCCATTCCACATTGCTCAATTGCCAACTTATCCAATGAGAGGAGAGAGGATGACGATCCTTGCGAGGAGAGAGGATGAGACTCCTTCATTCCACATTGCTCAATTGCCAACTTATCTAATAAGAGGAGAGAGGATGGCGATCTCGAGGAGAGAGGATGAGAATCATTCATTCCACATTGCTCAATTTACCAACTTATCCAATGAGAGGAGAGAGGATGACGAGAGAGGATGAGACTCCTTCATTCCACATTGCTCAATTGCCAACTTATCCAATGAGAGGAGAGAGGATGACGATCCTTGAGGAGAGAGGATGAGACTCCTTCATTCCACATTGCTCAATTGCCAACTTATCCAATGAGAGGAGAGAGGATGGCGATCCTTGAGGAGAGAGGATGAGACTCCTTCATTCCACATTGCTCAATTGCCAACTTATCTAATAAGAGGAGAGAGGATGACGATCCTTGAGGAGAGAGGATGAGAATTCATTCATTCCACATTGCTCAATTGCCCGGCTTATCGTCTCACACCCTCTCTTAAAAGAATTCCCAAAGAGAGATCCCGGTGATCCTTCCATTATCTTCCTCATGTAGAGACATGGAGAGTTAAAAGAAAACCCATGTGAAGAAGCTCAAAACCAAAGTCGTTGCTCAAACAACAATTGTTTCTCTGAATCCCTTCGAGGTCAATACGATTCTTGATTTTCTTCTTGTGATTTTCAGAGCTGCCGTGCAAAGGCATCATTGCTGCTTGGTATTGACCATCGTCAGTCGTAGGAATCGAAATTACGGTCCCGGTCGGCGTCGCTGTTACGGTGTGGAACTGGCGGTTGTCTAGCCCTAAGGGGCTAGGATGTTGATGTTGATTGGGACTTGACCTAGGAGCGATTCCTAGGGCCTACGTACTTGAAGAGGATCAAAGTCCACGTAGTTCGAGGATTAGATGAGGCGTTTAGCCAAAGGGGTGGTCGTATGCTCTGTGAGCTGTATGTGAATAGCCGGAGCGTAGAACCGTGTAGAAGATGATGTACCTTTAGGGTTAACCCGCTATATATAGAATGTACCTTAGGTTTAGGGTTTGAACTGTGGGCTTCTATGCCTCAAAGCCCAAGTGATGTGGCGTCATATCTGTGCCATGTGAATTGCCCCTTGTTGGGCCATACAAACAGAATATGGGCCTTATATAAATCGTACCAATTCTCGTTAAAGACCTCTCTGAAGACAGAGAGAGTATGCCGCTCAAAGTGGCGTCTTACGTTGCCGAACATGGTGTCAAAAGAGCGGCCTTCTATATTAAGAAGGCCGGTGAGTCATCAGAGCTCGGCCTCCGGTATGGCTTTATTAACTGTGATTCTGTTTTTACTGCACGCCTTTTGTTATCTAACTAGCTTCGACTTTAGATTTATGCTTCGTATGAGGTCAAGTTGCTATGAATCGAGACCAGTTTATCTTGAGTATACCTTCTTGAATTTGTTGGGAAGCGAGAGAAAGCTCCGGGGAAACGTCCATTTGCAGAGCCTTCTAAGCGAGCTCCCAGAAGCTTCTACGGTCCCAAAGCCTTACGTGGCGAGAGGCCAAGGTGAGGGATTCGACCATTACCGCTTGGCTGCCTCCCGAAGTGTTACCTTCTTCTTCTCCGTCATTGATAGCCGCAGCGGAGGTAGTGCCTTCTTCTACGCCAGTCTCTACTGCTGCCGGAACATCTCCACGTTCCGACACATCTCCTCCATCCTTGGAAAAGGCGAAAACAGTGGAAGGAAGAGAAACGTAGATAAGGCCCTTGGATATCAGCAATGAAAACTTTCTTAGGCAATGGGATGTTGCTCCTATGTGGAGCCTAAGTTCTAATTCTTCAGTTTTATTTATTTCATATTTTATGTATATGTTTTATGTGTTTCCCATTTTAGCGTGGCTCCGATTTCCACTGACTTTCTTCTTAGTTTACTCATACTTTTTTTCCGGGTTCTTTATACTCCCTCCGGTCCTAATTATAATAATACATTTTGAAGTTAGTTTTGGTCCTAATTATAAGAGCAAATTTTAACTTTTATCAATTTTTTCCTATAATACCCCTATTTATACTTATTATTATGAGCATTTATATATATGTGTGTACATACACAAACACACACACACACACACAAACATATGTGTGTGTAGATAGATCTATATGTATACACACATATATATTTATATAACAAGACCATTATTTCAATTAGAAAGTGTGAGGAAATGAAATTAGATCTATATGTATACACATGGCTATATAAAAAGCAACTAATATACATATAAACTAAACTAATATGTCATTGATGACTAACGTAGGGCAAATTAGAAACACTTATAATTAGGACAACTTGTGTCATTTTAAATTTATATAAGGACATTTTAGGAAAATGAGTAAAATTAACTAATTTAACTCCTCTCCTTAATCCCTCCAAAATCGGTTAAATAGTTCATATAATTAGGACCGGAGGGAGTACATTGTTCAGTCATATTGCCTTGAGCTGGGAAAACAAAGATATGAAAGAAAGGAAAGAAAATGAAAGTGAAAGAAATAAAAGATATTGTTTTTAGGCTTAAGATGCGATTTGACTAATAAATTATTGGGTTATTGGCTCAGGAGCGTCCAACACAATTAACTATTAAATGGATCAAAAATACCAACAAACTTTTAAAAAGGTGCAGCCAGCACAATGCTGTTACAAAAAGTTAACGTTCGTTATCTAAGGTGCAGATTGGACAACGAACTTTTACTCCAGAAGCGCCCAGCATAAAAAAGTTTTACTTAGGAGCGTCCAACACAAAATTCTAAATTTTACTAAATTAAACAATTTTTTTCTCAATTGTTATTATTCAAAACTACTTGTATAGATATCTATGGACAAAAATTACTCATTCTTCAATTTTGTCAAAATTATAATTTTCTAAAATAAAAAAATTAATTTAAAATATAATTATATGATTTAAATAAAACTCAAGGTGTTTTATAGTTTATTATATATGTTAAACAAAAAAATTATATGATTTATTTTTATTTTAGAAGAAATTTATGTGAGTTAAAAAAAATCATTTAATCGTTTAATTCACATAAATTTCTTCTAAAATAAAAATAAATCATATAATTTTTTTAACATATATAATAAACTATAAAACACCTTGAGTTTTATTTAAATCATTTAATTATTTTTTTAATTATTTTTTTTTATTTTAGAAAATTATAATTTTGACAAAATTGAAGAATGAGTAATTTTTGTCCATAGATATCTATACAAATAGTTTTGAATAATAACAATTGAGAAAAAAATTATTTAATTTAATAAAATTTAGAATTTTTTGCTGAGCGCTCCTAAGTAAAACTTTTTTGTGTTAGGCGCTCCTGGAATAAAAGTTCGTTGGTCAATCTACACTTTAGGTAACGGACGTTAACTTTTTGTCTAATGGCGTTGTGCTAGGTGCTCCTGAGTAAAACTTTTTGTGTGCTGACGGCAACTTTTTAAAAGTTTGTTGGTATTTTTGGTCCACTTAATAGTTAATTGTGTTGGATGTTCCTGAGTGAATAGTTTATTAGTCAAATCGCACCTTAACCCTTGTTTTTATATCTGTCAGTTTTTTCATACTTTAACCATGTTAATGTTCCCTGAAAAATAAACAAATAGGATATAAAATTAGGGAATTAAAAAGGCTCATTAGAGTTTTTAAAGATAAATTAGAGTATTTTAGAAAATACATATCATATTAACCTGATCAAATTAGGTATGTTATATTAACTAACCTCCTTCACACACACACACACACACATATATATATAGGGGTTATCGTTTGTCATGTCACTTGACATAATGTTATGTCAAGTCACTCCAAAACTACGTCGTTTTGGGATTAGAGGAATTAATGAACTCTCAAAACGACGTAGTTTTGGGTCAGAGGAATTAATGAAGGATCTTTTAGTAAAACTCATATAATAAATTCTAAAACAAAAATACAAAAACACCATTCATTAATTTACTTAACTCCCAAAACGACGTAGTTTTGGGCTCACTTGACATAAACTTATGTCAAGTGACATGACAAACGATAAACTCATATATATATATATATATATATATATATATATATATATAAATAAGGTCGTACTTGTGTTTATCCACATTGATAAAAGGCAGGTCGTGGCAGAAATTGGAGGGAGATTGAAGAAGGTGATGGAAAGAGGAAGGAAATGATGAGGAGGTTAGGTTACCATGATGATGGCTTTCATGTTATCCTTGGTGAATTAGATGGATGAGTTCTGGAGATCCTCAGACTCACTGGCTTTAGCTTCCACATTGTAAAAGGCAATAACCTCGTCCACCATGTCCTTTTCCTCGTGGCCAAAGCCATCACTTTTGTGCCTCCTCTTGTGAATATGTTCGTCGATGAATTTTTCTATGAATCTGTCCAGAGAGGAACGTGCCTTGTCCAATCTGAAGTTGAGTCCCAGGGGGTCAATTCAGCCCAGGAAAGGGATGAAGTCCGCGACATTGAATGCCTCGAATAACTTTGAGAACTCTTGCAATATCCCTATGAACTCGTCCCGTCCTTCCTACGAACTCGACCCGATATATTATATTCTGTCACCGAAAACACCAGCTTTGCGAAGAAAAGGAAGAAGAAGTAAGAGGCGCGGTGATAGAAGGGCGTGAATCGTATGTATTGTAGTGGAACTGTGGAAGGAAGGCTTGATGAAGGAAGCCATTGTAGATTGAATGATGTTTGAGTAAGGGATAGGAGGAGGGAAATGGCGCCGACGGTGAGGGAAGAGAGAGAGGGGACAGGAATGATGCTGAAGAGAGTGAAGGCAAGGATGTAGAAAAATGAGACAGTGACAACAAAGAGGAAAATTCCTGTTCTTCTTGTACAATATGATCACCCATCCTTCTTCACAAATGTATAATCATTGAGGACCACGTAGAAAAGTAAAAGTGAATCAACAACTCTGCCACATACCTCTCCGACAAAGAATTTTATTTTCCACACGTTTTTTAATTGAAATAATGGTCTTACTATATGTGTGTACATATAGAGCTACACACACATCCATAATCTACGCATATATATGCACACACACACTGTGTGTGTGTTTAAATATGCGCGCGCACACACATATCTACGCATATATATATATATTGACACACACACATGTGTGTGTAAACACACACATATATACATATATATACACAAAAACACACATATTTATATTTGTGTGTAGACACACAATATATACATACAATATATACACATACATATATACAAAGACACATATTTATATTTGTGTGTAGACACACAATATATACATACATTATACACACAGGCACATATATACATACATATATACAAAGACACACATTTATATTTGTGTGTAGACACACAATATATACACAGGCACATATATACATACATACATATATATGTATATAGATACACACACTGTGTGTGCACGTGTGCGTGTATTAACAAATTAACGTCAATTGATCGATAAATAAATTAAAATCCAACAATTTAAAAGTTTCACTAACTGAAAGAGTTTACACACCCACATCCACATACTCACTAAAAACCAAACACGTTTAAGAGAATAAAATAGGGGTATTTTAGGAAGAAACTGACAAAAACTAAAAAGTTGTCTTATAATTAGGACCAAAATCAACCTCCAAATGTTGTCCTATAATTAGGAGCGAATGGAGTATATAAGATTGTATGCCAGTGTCCTGCAAAATAATATGCAATCCATAGTCTATTCATATGGACTTGTTGAGTCACTTATCACGACAAATTTGAGAGGTTAGCATTGTTATGGGACTTGGGTGACTACAATTTGATGGAAAATTGGTTTTAATCTTTATAATTTTGAATCATAATTTTTTGTCTTTTCAATTTATCCGTTTAAAATATTAGTCTCTATGATTTTATAAGAATTGAGATGTGAGTTTTTAATGGCATTGGCCTTCAACACTAGTAAACATACATTTATAAATATATAAACAAAACTTGTTTAAAATTATAAATAAGAAAATTCTAGAAATACAGGGAAAGTCCCACTTGACAATTTTTTGTTAGGGGGGCTGGATGCAGCTCATCTTCAACTGTATGTTACATATTTCCAGCTACGTGCTAAAGTCTTAAATACGAAGTCGTTTGTGATAATTTAAGATTTGTTACATATAACTGAATAGATGTTGTGCTCTTTCAAATTGATTAAATTAGACTTCAAAGAAAGAAAAACAAAGCATGAAGTCAAATATTTGAAGTCAGCTTTTATTGTTCAAGGTTAACTGGTTTCACCCAAAAGTTAAAAATTGATTTTGTCAGGCAAAATTGATTTCTTTGCTATTTGTCACGCATTTAAGTTGTCTTTTTTATTTATATTTTTAACGATTTTTTTTTTTTGTTGGTGAAATATTTTTAACGAATTTTAATTATGGTTATTATACCTTCTTCTTCTTCTTCTTTCTTTTTTTTGATATAGTGGTTATTATACTTTTAATTAATGAGTTTTTGTTTGATTCCTATACTTTTAATATATTTTGGTTTTTAACCCATGCATATGCAAACTAATATTAACACATATATTGAATTAAAAAAACTATAGGAATAAAAAACTATTTTTTAAAACTAAAGCAAGACCAAAACTTTATCAAACTGTTAAAACAAACAACAATAAACAGCAATATTAACACAAAAGTGCATAAGTACATAGATTTTTTTTTGGGTCAAAGATAAGTACATAGATCTTTTTTTTTATACTAAAAATTTTAGGAAAGGAGTTGGGCTCACCCACAGTCTAAGGGTAGGACGCTTGAAACCCGCTCCACAAGGAATTCAGGACTAAGAGTGTTATGGACTTGTATATTGGGCCCAGATATGATACAACCAACAAGGACACTTTATGGCAGAAGCTCTCCAACACTAATCACCCTGTAGATAAGGCGCTAATCCCGGCAATACATGTAGTGGAGCAGGGATGCGTCAGGTAGTGGAGCAGAACATTTGCAGGCTTGGAGGAGCGCACAACACAGGGGTTGAAACTCTAGAGGTAATCTCTATAAATAGGAGATTACCCACAAGGCACACAGATACACTATTCATATCCTTTTACTATTCAGCCTCATTGTGCACACACCCCACCCCTTTGGCAAATCGCCATTCTCGTGTAGCATAGTGATCATCTGATATTTTTTGGTGCCTTCCTCATAGACATAATTGAACAATTATCTTCTTTTCAGTGTTAGTTCATATACATCCAGGAGAGTATCACAGATCCTATATAAACCATCTGTTAACCTCTTGGGGTTAGACATCTATGTTCTTATAACAGAACAAAGAGTATACATGCTTCCACATTAGCCTGAGTTACAATTGTTTCGCAGAACCCTAGGATGCCTCTCCTAGCGCCTTGACCAACTCCAGGATCGAACCCCATCCCCTTTTGTGAGAGTATCTGACCCTTTTACTAGTTAAACCCAAGAACAAGGGGTAAGATAAGTACATAGACGAGGAGTTTTTTTTTTTTGGTCTAAAAAATTTTAGGTGGGGGTAGACATCGGTATCCCTCTAGGGTCAGGGCATACCTCCAGGCTTAGAGAGCGCTTACAGAGGTACTTACAGATCGCCCACCAATGAGGTACTCACATCAACCAGCGGGTATCGAACCTTCTTCCTTTTGGGGTAAAGGCTGACGCCTTAACCAACTGTGCCAATTCTCATTGGTCATAGATGAGGAGTCGAGCATTGGATACAAACACAATCTTAATCGACGAGATAAAATCCTAGAAGAGAGTAATGCCACTCAATGAGTGCGAGCCTTGTGAAGAAGTACTGGATTTTATTTAATGGACCAAAACGCATACAATGGGCCTTTACATATACAGGTCCTCGTTTGAAATAGCAGTGGTATAAGTGGGCTTTTTTTCTGTTGGATTTTTCTTGATGAGCTTTTTTTCTGTTAGACTTTTCCTGATGCGATTTGTGTTTGGGATAGCAGTAACAGAAGTGGTTTTTTCCTGATGGGCATTTGTTTGACATAGCTTTTGAAAAGATAATTAAGATGAAAAATGACTGAAAAGGGTATGAATCATATATATGTGTGTGTTGTATAAAATGTGATAATTTGGGATAAAATTAAAAAAAATATAAATTTGCTAAATAGAATAGTAAAATTACCATTAAAAAAATATTCAACACAATGAAGTACTTAAATAAACATATCTCCTACAAGTTAGTTTCTGATTTCATCACAAATATGATTCATTTGTATTGAAGATAAATAAGGAGGATGCTTCATTGCAAGAAGCAACTTCAGAAGTCACTTTGATGAGATTAGAAGCTCTACCCATTAGCTTCAGCCAAGAAGCAACTTCACAACCAAAAGGCCATCCGATGTTGAAACTATGCCAAAATTTTGACTTTCACTCGGCCTTTTTCAGCATCTGATGGATTTTTTTTCAGCATCTGATGCTATCCCAAACAAGCCCATTAAACTATGCTGGGACCTATGCATCAGTTATTCTATTTATTCCAGCCATTCTATTTATTCATTGAGGAATGTGTAAATTTAACAATAAATTTCATCATAATATTTATTTATGGGATTACATTATCTTTATTACGTTTTAATCTAAAATAATAATTTGATTAATACGTAAATTAAATAGTCAATTAATTACAATAGCCCTTGAATAACTTGGATTAAATTATCTTCGAAAATTTCTCATTATCTAATAAAAAGGGGAAAAGATCAGATGTGATTTAAACATAATATTATTTTTTAATCACATTATTTCATATTTTTTTCTCAAATTTACGCTGCCCTACTGCGGAATTAAAATCCCGCCTAAATCCCTCCGTTTCAAGCCCTAGTCATTTCGTTTCGCGGGCAATTGAATTTCAATTTCCTTCAGGAGGTTTAATATCCCTCCGCTTCAAGCCCTAGTCATCCAACTTCTCTTGTTCCCAACTCGTTTCTCTCTCCGGTGGAAATCCTCCTCTCCGACTCACCATCCTGGTACGTAATTCACTTATATCTTCGTCATTATGACGCCCGTTTTCTTTTGTTTTTGTTCTTTCTGCGTTTGTTTGCCGATCGAGTTTAGGGACAGAACTGATTCAGCTGTTCCGCTGCAGTTATCAACATGAAAGGCGACAAATCGAAGGCGGAATCTAAGAAAGCTGATACCAGGTAAGTGCTATTTTCTCCTTAATTTTGTTGTTATTTAAATCCTGATAGATGCGTTATTGTTCGAGCACTAGGGTAAGACGAGGAAAAAGGTATGGACCGTCAGATCTGGGATCTGGAGTTTTTATTCTCCCCGGTCAACCTACTTAGACGTCTCGTTTTTTGGTAGTTATTGCTTTTATTTGCGATGGCAGGCTTGCTGTGAATAGGAAGGGCGCCGCCGCCTCCAAGGCAGTCGGGAAACCAAGCAAGGGAAAGGCGGCGAAAGACCCTAACAAACCAAAGAGACCGGCCAGTGCCTTCTTTGTTTTCATGTAATTATATTCTAATCCCTCCCGTTTGATTTACCTATCGCACTCCTTTCCTCCGGATATAGTTCTGGTTAAAGCTTTTACCGCTTCAGAAGTTATAAGTAGAGTTTTGCCTGTCATAATCTTTTTAACGAGAAATTGCATATACACGTGAAGGAGGCTATAATCAGTTGCTTTTCCACGAGGGCCAATGGCTCATAATTTTTCATCGCCTCAGTCTGATCTTCATTTTTTCCCTCATGTTCCTAATTTTTATGTTTATAGGGAGGAGTTTAGGAAGCAGTTTAGCAAGGAAAATCCTAACAACAAAGCAGTGTCTGCTGTAAGCCCTTGCAACTCCGTATTTGAATTATTGGACATTAATTTAGTGACTGAGCTGTTGTTGATTGTACTGCTATGCCTTTTAAACCTTATAATGTTTAATTCGTCAGGTTGGCAAAGCTGCTGGGGCTAAATGGAAGTCCATGTCTGATGCTGTATGCGTTCTCTCTTTTTTGTTTGCTATTTTTCTTGAGCGTGTTGTGGTCTATTCTTCGTTCTGACACAATCATAAATTGTTTTAGGAGAAAGCACCCTATGTGGCTAAAGCAGAGAAACGTAAGGCTGAGTATGAGAAGAATATGAAAGCCTATAACAAGAAACAGGTGCGTCATTGTGAAATACGTGTTTCTATAATAGGATTATATGTTAGATATCCTGCTAATACTTATAATGTTTTCCTTATATTTGTTAGGCGGAAGGTGCCAATGCCGCAGATGATGAAGAATCTGATAAGTCAATGTCTGAGGTTAATGATGAGGAGGGAGGACATGAAGATGGCAGTGATGAGGTTTGCTTAAATAGTATTAAGTCTGTTCTGCCCATGATGCTCTTAAAATTAGTATCTCACGGGCTTTAATCTTACTTTGCAGGAGGAAGATGACGAGTAGCAAATGGACTGTAGCAAAAATTTAGCCGTTCTGATCACTGGTTTTTAGATGATAGGCCTATCTACTGCTCCCAAAAAATATTCATGCTCCCTTGTCACCCTTTCCAAAAGTTAATAGCATAGTAGGTAGTGAAGTTCTATTTGTAGTTTTTAGTCTTTAGCTGGGAGGCGCTGGCCTCTTGTAGAGCTTCTAATCTGATTATGTTTATCTTGCTAGAACCTGGTTTCTTTCAATTAATAGGATATGTTGGAGCATCATAATGGTCCAGTCGTTGAATGTGCCACATAATTGTCATTATTATTCGATACTAGAACTAACCCTTAGTTTCCTACAGTCTATGATGATTCGCTCATCTTTTAGTCTGGAGTAGTGCACATTTCAAAAGTTATAATATTCTGCCCTTTACCCTGCACGTTTGTGATTGTGATGTGAAGAATTAGGTAGCACATGTGGGATGTTTACTTAATGGGACTTAATTTTGATTCACGTTCATCCATGTTAAAGGCTATTAATCAGCACGCTTGACTACAAAAAATTATTCTGGTTATAGCTGCCGCGCGGGCCAAGTGTTTATGTTTGACTTTTCTGAACATCGTTTTTGTATTACCTTTTTCTTAATATAAGATATTTATGTGTGCAATTGTACTATAAATGAGATTTTATATTAAGGACCAATTGCTAAAATCATTGCCTCGAATTCTTTGCTTGGATTCCTAAATTTTAAGAAACGATTTGGCGTCAGGTCCTGCTGTTTTGTGTAATGTGGATGGATTTTGGTTGTAGCGAGCAAAACTTATTTTGAAGATACCGCCATCTTATTCTTGGTTTTTGCTGATGCGTATCACTTGACTATTATTTAATTTTGTTTGTTCAGACTGTGCCCATAAGCAATGGTAAATCATTACAGTGGAATGCGATAACTGCTGGCCTTAATCGGCTGTTGCCTAAGGAATGTCTTGAAACTAAAATGACCTTATTTTTATGACATTAAAATGATCGGAGTGACCAGCTTCATTATCATAGACATACGTTCGAATTATAGAGCAGTAGTGTTGGAAGCCTACTCTATCCTGGGAATAGGATGTGTCCACTGTTCACTGGAAAGATATTTTAATGGAGCAGACTGGCTTGTTGTCCATCATTCACTAAACTTTTTGGCTATGTTCATTTCCCATTTCATTCTAGGAGTTTACTTGTGCATCAGAGGTCGGAGGGCAGCAGTTGAGAATTTCATTTGTTTCGCTTGCAATTTTGTCTTTTTAAAAAAAATTCGAATGAAAGTTTGACTTTTCATTGGAGAATTTGTTAGAAAAGGACACCGGTGAGAGCGTCCCAGCTGGAGAAATGGCGAACAGCGAAGGCAACCCCGGGGCCACTACTGAAAACAGCGGAGTGGGGTATTTTTGTCATGACAATTGTTTTTCTTAGTAAAGAAGTAAAGGACTAATGTTTCTTTTCATATCTTTCATGAGATAAGTTGTAAATTAGACTTGGAAATTTTCAACTGAGTAACATTGTTATCTTGGAAAGTTTTTTCTTTTGTTTTAATGTTGCCTCAGAAGTTTCAAAATTTAGCAATGTTTCATTTCCACTAAAAAGTTAATGATCAATGTCAATATTTTTTTACAGCTCACATTAGTTCTTAACAGAATAGGGCAACATTTCTACATTTTGAAACTTCCGGGTCAATATTGAGACAATAAAAACTTATAGGAACATTGCTCTTGGACCTATACTTTCAGAACGAATTTACTACTTAAATCTATATTTCACTGTAGAAAGAACTCAGTGTGCCCATCATACACACGGGAGGCCAACATCTTAAGATTTAAGATGTCAGTCAATGGCGGACCCATGAATTTTAATGACGGGGGGCGAAAATCAAAAGTATTATATCATAAATAAAAGTACTTGAAATACAATATAGACCTTGTTACGGATTTTATATAAGGCCCATTAGCGATGCGGCCCAATAATAGGGGGATCTATCATGATCGCCAACAGATCAGATAAGATCATAACCAACCTACAATCAAGGAGATAATCAAGGGAAATCTCTATCACAAATAGAGGGCCCATGAGCCCAAGACCACGGGTGCATACTCTATACATAAGAGTTAAACCCTAAAGGTACACATCTTCTATCTCCTACGCTCTCTCTCAATTGCATATACTGCACACCTGAGCACACCCCACTCCCTTTGGCTAAACGCCTCCAATCCTCCTCGAACTACGTGGACTTTGATCCCTCTTCGGTACGTAGGCCCCAGGAATCACTCTAGGTCAAGTCCCAACCAGTGGCGCCGTCTGTGGGGAACCGTAAATTTCGATTCCCATGACCAAAGATGGTCAACAATTCCAATCTCCAAATGCCAAATCAACCAATCTTCAAATGCCAAACGAATAATCATAAAGTTTTATGGTTAGGGTTTGTGATGTGAATCTGTTAACGAACTAGGAATCCCTCTTCATGATAATCACCGATCTGATATTTTCTAAAGAAATTAAAGTCCCCAAATCGTTGTTTATCTCGGATAAGGCAAAAAGCGGATGAACATAAAAGGTTTGCTCTCGTCTGATTCAACTGATCCCTGGGATCGAATTGAGGGCATTCGATTCCCAGAACGTAGGTCCCCACTACCTATCTCCATCTTCGATTACGAGATTGGCACCTATCTCCAGAACGTCGATCTCATTTGATTCAACTTATCCCTGGCATCAAAGTGAGGGCATTTGATTTCCAGAATGTCAATTCGGTATTTGAAGGGATGGTGTGGGTTAATCAGATCCCAAATTCAAGAAACAATCGAGATACTCGGGCGAGGCATATAAAAAGAAGGTTTAGTAAGTACAAGACACGATGAACTAGGGTTCCTTCTCCACAGGATCATCGAACGTTATCTACAATCGAAAAAGGGCAAAGAAGAGAGTGATTGACCGAGCGGAGCCTTTGGAGGGATCCTCGGAAGGCATCACAAGGCCTCGTCGGTCCGCCACGGTTCATATCCTCGATCATACGAACCACAACCTTCAAGCATGGCGGGCCTACGATCAGGCACGGTGGAGACACAAGCCATCGCTATTTGCAAGAGCCGAACCATCTGCACTCAAAACGCCTCAACAGTTCGATCCACCGCCCCGGACGAAAATTGGGTAACGAAGAAGAATCATGGAAATTCTAACCATGACCACGATGCATTTGATTGCGGGTCGGATTCTTACTCGGAATCCGACCTACTAGATGACGGTTTCTGCAATAACGGAAAAGTTTTCACACAGGGACCTAAACGAAAATCTCAAAAGGTTTCGTACAGGGACCTAAACGAAAATCTCAAAAGGTTTCGTACAGGGACCTAAACGAAAATCTCAAAAGGTTTCACACAGGGACCTAAGTGAAAATCACAAAAAGAGGTTTCACAGGGTCCTAAGTGAAACTCTTAAAAAGTTTCACGGAGGGAC
Source organism: Acacia pycnantha (assembly GCA_025563575.1). Classification (NCBI taxonomy): domain Eukaryota; kingdom Viridiplantae; phylum Streptophyta; class Magnoliopsida; order Fabales; family Fabaceae; genus Acacia; species Acacia pycnantha. The sequence continues at coordinate 16,498 of JAMWYP010000790.1, forward strand.
TAAAGTGAAACTTCTGCAAATCATGGAGTCGCACGGAGCAATTAAATTGCATAGTACTTCGTGCCGAGTCAGAGCAAACCCATGACAATTTAAAGTATTTTAGAAGCTATATCAATTCAAAGGTATGCTTCCCTATTATCATTTTTATGGCTTTAGAGAAGTCGTCGCAGGAAGACATTTATTCTTTTCATGCCTATCTTAGCTCTCACGTGGTAGGACCCATTTCATTTTTTATATATGTATTACATACATAAATTATGATGTCATATAGTAGGCTTGAATTATGCACACCGAAAGTCGGGTCGGCATATCGATTAAATTTAATCAGGTTAATACCCGACTCAGTGCAAAAGTTGAAAGCGGACTCGGAAAAACCGAACCGGTTAAAGTCAGAGATCAGTGTAATGACGACTACGGCCTCCAAATCTTTAAACATGTAGGAATCAGAGTACATAAGCCCGTTTAGAAAATCATGTTCAAGTCTATTATATACTGACAAATCCGCGCTCCTCAATTGGACCGGATAAGCGTGGAGTTTTGTCCCTACGAAAGGGATGAAGGCATACCCGGTTACACCAAATCGGTTAGAACCCGGCTCTGCCAAAGTTTTGAAAACGGACCCGGTTACAGAATCTGGTTAAAATCCGACTCAGAGTAAATTTGAAGGCATACCTGGTTACAGAATACGGTTAGGACCCGGCTCTGCCAAAGTTTTGAAGACGGATCCGGTTACACCGAATCTGGTTAAAATCCGGCTCGCCAAAGTTTTGAAGACGGACCCCGGTTACACGAATCGGTTAAAACTTGGGCTCAGTGTTGCAAGCAATCCACCAAGTCTATTTACATGTATGAATCAGAAATAATAAACCCGGAATCTCGGTGTTCGAGTATCTCAACTGGAATCTCGGTGTTAGAGTATGTAAACCCGAATCTTGGTGTTAAGTTAAAACCGGAATCTCGGGTCAAGACGCGAGCAATCCAGACAATCACGAACAATCGATCCGGGTTGGTAAATCAACACATCCGGCGGCTCAAAGACACGAACTACGGTGCAGGGGACAAGACGGATAAACGAGTCCGGGGTTACGACACCCATAATGGACAAACAAATTCGGGTTACGACACCCATAATGGATAAACAAATTCGGGGTTACGACACCCATAATGGATAAACAAATTCGAGGTTACGACACCCATAATGGATAAACAAATTCGGGGTTACGACACCCATCTTGGATAAACGAAGTCGGGTTACGACACCCATAATGGACTAATGAATGTCGGGTTACAACACCCGAACGCGATAAACCGATTCTGGCGAATCCAGTTAAAACCGGGCTCTGTGCCAAGTCTTGCTAGAAACAAAAAAGACGGACCCCGATTACACTGAATCCAGTAAAAATCCGGGTTCCATGAAAAATCTTGAAGGCAGACCAGGTTACACGAACTGGTTAAAATCGGGCTCTGTGCCAAGTCTTGAAGAAGGACCCCGATTAAACCAAATCGGTTAAAATCAGAGCTCAGTGTAGAGTTTTGCCGAGATAAAGTCATACGGTTAAATCACGTTTCCATAACCAGTTCGGAACTCGGTAACACTGAAAGAACAGTTAAATCCGCCTCTCCATGGTCAGTTCAAAACTCGGATAAACCGTAGTGTTCCTAGTTGGAACCGGATACATTGAACAAAGGATGCCGAGGGCCATCGAACCCGGCTTTTCAGTTAAGCAAAGCATCGTCAGTAAGCTTTTGCAACTCGGTCGCTTCCAAGACTTCCTTAAATGACACGAGGCCGTGTCATCGGCCCTTGTATTGACACCGAGGTCCATAAGCCCGTGAAACGACAGAGGCCCGTACACCTCCAAAAATAGAAGAACGCCGAGCCCGGTTACACGATCCCGTTAAAACTCGGGCTCGGCGTAAAGTCTTGACGGAAGCAAAGATGAACCACGGCGCACGGCCTAGACATGGCGGCCAAACAACTCATCACGGCCAAACACAACGAAAGGTCGGGCCCGGGGTATTCGGCGGGAGACCTAGTCCTACGAAGGGCGACGTCGGTAACAAAAAAGCCGAGATGGCAAATTGGCGCAAATTGGGACGGCCCCTACCGGATTAAGGAAAACTCAACGAGAGGAGCCTACGTTCTAGAAAACCTGGCTAGGAAACAAATTAAGAGGACAAGGAACGGCGACAAGCTAAGGATCTATTATAGTTAGGCCTAGTCGTAGCCGAAATGCCGCAACGGACACCTCATGTCCGAATTGTCAGCTTTACAAAGCTAATCATCTCTAGAATTAATAAAGGGTTTATTAACCGAATGTTCAATTCTAAGAGTGCTTAAATGATTATTGAATAAGCGGGCCACACCGAGGTCCATACGCCGTGCAGACACCGAGGCCCGTGCACTGGCATATATTTTGATGCATCGAAATTGACACCTAAGTAAGAAGGCGAATAGTCATCTTGGACACGATCGAGTCCACTTGGTCAAAGTGTGTCCCGACGACGACCACGGATGAGCATGTGACAATTTGCCCTTACCTGGTTAAAATCCCGGATAACGACTCCGAACCTCGTAGCGTGGTATATTTAGACACCCTACTCATGCACTGGTTTCGACACCGAGAAGAGTACTAAGCGGACTCTAATCCTTTAAAGACCCAGCCGGTCTAGAACTTGACTATGTGCGGTTTATGCATAAAGTTAAAAGTACACAATGGACCAATTACTTGAATTTTCATTCATAAGGTTAATTGTTCAAAAGTACACACAAAACCGGCATCCTACGCCGAAACAAAAGGAAAAGGAAGAATAAAAGAAAAGAACTTCTAGCTTGAAGAACAGTGCCTCATCCACAGGCGCCCCGCCACCCTCGGAGCCAACCTCGGAAGAAGACCACGGCATTCCTAGGGCGGAGGTTACCACCTCGGACCCTTATGTCGTCGGTTCTTACCGCGGCACTCTTAGGGCCAGGAGGTTATTACCTCGGTCGCCCTTTTGGACATTGGTATTCACCACCAGTCCTCGAAGCCATAGGACGCCAACATGGCACTTCATGAGACGCAGGATGTCACCCCGACTCATCGGACCTTGCAACGTTACCACGTGCACAAGGAAATGGGCTCGGCAAATTCTAGCCCGGCACGGACGTCGGAGACGGCGATACCTCGACGATCCATTCAAGACATCGTACACCCCGTGAGTCAAAACCTTGAACTACGGGTGGGGGCATACGTTACGGATTTTATATAAGGCCCATTAGCGATGCGGCCCAATAACAGGGGATCTATCATGATCGCCAACAGATCAGATAAGATCATAACCAACCTACAATCAAGGAGATAATCAAGGGAAATCTCTATCACAAATAGAGGGCCCATGAGCCCAAGACCACCAGGTACACTCTATACATAAGAGTTAAACCCTAAAGGTACACATCTTCTATCTCCTAAGCTCTCTCTCAATTGCATATACTGCACACATCCTCGAACTACGTGGACTTTGATCCCTCTTCAGGGTACGTAAGCCCTAGGAATCACTCCTAGGTCAAGTCCCAACCAACATCAAACATCCTAGTCCCATCAGGGCTAGGGTTCTGGTTCTACGCCAGAACATACCTAATTAAAATAAGCACGACGAATTTCATCTTGTTGATTTATATGATATTTCCATATTGAATGGCGTAGTACAGGATCTTTTTTCAATGAAGAGAGATTAACTTCCTTAGCTACCTCTTTATTTTTAATTCTAAGAGACTTTAAAGAAAAAGTCTCAGTATTTGACAATTCAATATTAGGAGTAAATGAGGATAAAGACTCACTAATCTTTCTCTTGAAATAAGTATCAATAGTAATAGCACTTTTCCCATAATAAACACCTAGTCACCTACAAAAGGCGCGAACCCTCTCTTCTTGTCTCGCACTTGTAGTAACCCCTGTTTTCACAGTCCAAAATCAGAGTTAGACTAAAAAAAAAAAATCAAACAAACATACCCTTAATAGGTTGACACACACAACACTCAACGTAGATCAATGAGAGGACGATATAATATAAATTCGTAGATAATGCCAAGAAGGCGTTGAGACTTGAGAGGGAGAAAGGAGGTCGGTGCAGTGCAGTTGGTGGCGACGGGAACAGTAGAAGAGGGAGCCCGATTGATCATATACAATATTTTATATATCTAATTTTTTTTTTATTTGTTTAAAATAAATTAGGGGGGGGCGGGGGCCACCCCTCACCCCCACTTCGGTCCGCCCCTGATGTCAGTTGAATCAAACTAGTCCGACTAGAAAAGGATCAATGTTATTTGATGTTATTTGCAAAATTTAGGTTTTTATTTGTATTAAATATTATTTCCCAATCGTAGATCTATTGTGATTTATTAACTACAGGTATATGCGTGTGCTTATTCACTTTGTCTTATTGATTAAATAATTTGGACATGGGTGTCACTGCCAGTCTATTTTGACACTTTTCCCATGTGTATAGATCATACTAAGCTACAAATACTCTGCTCCATATAATAAATTGGCACCCCTGTTAAAATGCCAAAAAAAGAAGAAGAAAAGGAATCAAAATACTGATAGATATTAAAGTAAAATGGAACCATCTATAAAAATCAACAGTACTCCTATATTAATCACTAATTAATCATATATATTAAAATAGTACTCCCTCCTCCTGTTCTAATTGTAAGACCTAGTTGATTTTTTTTTTGAAGAGATTAAGGAAACTAATTAAATTACCTTAGAGTATTTTTATTTTTATCTTCAAACTAATTAATTTAACTAATAAACTATGTTACGGACGGGTACAAGGCCCAATAGCAGTGAGGCCCAACGTAGAGATAAGGCCTATCAGAACCTATCTAATATAAAGGAGGATCTTAACTCACCCATAATCAAGGGATATCTTGAGATATTATATAACAGTTAGGATGCTTGGGCCGGAGATCACGCAAGATCCGCAGTATCCAACCTAAGGTACACTCTACAGATATAGAGGTCAAGTCCTAAGGTATATACGTTTTAATCTTTGAACTATTTACATTCAGTCACATGGTGCACCCCACCTCCTTGGCGAAGAGTCTGGTTGTGTACAGTGATCCTATCTTGCATTCAGGAAGAGTCCATTGATCCTATCGGGCGGAGGTAGTAATATAAGAAATGAATAAAAGAAAGACCAAATCAATTTTTAGAAACCTTTATTAAAATTCATCCATCAGGGTGTTGTGTTCCCTGATCCCCTCTGTAAAAATGCAGGGTAAACTGCTTTTTGCCTTTCCGTGAGCAGAAGAAAAGGCACTAGAATAGGAAGACAAGAAACACGCCTGAAAACACACCATTGAAAAACCAATGTTATAAGAAGCTTGTAGAGTGCTTTGCATTTATGCAGCCAATAGAGAGAGCGCGCATGGATTGATGACGTGTCGTTATATGTGTTGTTCTGCAGCGCACATAATGGCCATCCATGCTCCCTAGCATCAAAACCCTTCAATAAAACGAATAAAGTAATGTACCCAAAAAAAACAAACGAATAAAGTGAATTTTAGCTGCGATTTCAATAATTCATGCGGGAAAACCTCGCGCCCCTGTCATCGCGGTTATTTATTGGTGCATTGCATAATAATTTTGTAATTTTTCTATTTAAAATTTTCTTTTTACAATTCGGCAAAAATAAATAAATAAATTAGATTAGGAATTTTTTTGGCTTTGCATAAAGTATAAAATGAGTTCCTTTTTTGACCTAAAGTATAAAATGAGTTATACTTTTTAGGGTTATGCTTCATAGATTTAGATGCCTAGGCAATAGGCATGTAGATAACACAAAAGAATCTATTGCCTCAACATTTTATGATTAAACAAGATTTTCATTCGAATAAAAATTAAATTATTATTCTATTACGAAAATTTTCAATAATATTACTCAGAACGCATCTTCTGACTGACACAATAAATAAAAATAATTAGTGCCATACAGTCAATGCAAATTATTACCTATTAAATTCATTATTAAACATTGAATGAGTTTATTTCTTGTACTTGAGGTTGAGATATAAATTATTATATTATTCGAGTTTATATTAATTAAGAGTACCCTAATGAATTGGGGTAAGATATAAAATCTTTTTATACCATTTTCTGTTAAAAATACAAATTTTATCAATTTGATGGTGAAAATATATAAAAATTAATTATTAATTCATGACTCAATTAAATTTTATTTTATTTTTTATCAAAAGAAGAGAAGGAAAAAAAATTCAGTTATCGTATAAATATATTATTGCAAATTTTTTCCATTATTTTTCTCAAAATTTACGCTGCGGAGTTAAAATCCCGCCTAAACCCCTAGATGATTTCATTTCGCTTGCAATTGAATTTCAATTTCCTTCCAGAGGCTTAATATCTCCGTCTTTCGCCGTTTCAAGCCCTAGCCTCCCAACCTCTCTTGTCCCAAACCCGTTTCTCTCTCTCCTGTGGGAATCCTAGCCTCGCAATTCACCATCCAGGTGAGTAATTACCTAATTTTTTCGCCATTTTTGACGATTCTTGTTTTTCGTTTTGTCTTTTTCTGCGTTTATTTTCCGATCGAGTTTCGAAATAGAACTGATTCGGCTGTTTAGCTGCAGTTTTCGACATGAAAGGTGGCAAATCGAAGGCTGAATCTAAGAGAGCTGATGCCAAGTGAGTTTCAGTTTTTCCTTAATTTTTTTTGTTATTTAAATCCTGATAGATGCGCTATCGTTTGAGCGCTAGGGTAAGACGAAGAAAAAAGTTCAGGCTCGTCAGATCTGGATCTAGAATTTTTTATCCTCCCTGGTCAACTTGCCTAGACGTCGCTATTTCGTATTTGGTTGTTATTCTTTTTATTTGCGATGGCAGGCTTGCTGTCAATAAGAAGGGCGCCCCCGCCACCAAGGCTGGCAGGAAAGTAACCAAGGGCAAGGCGGCGAAAGACCCTAACAAGCCAAAGAGACCGGCCAGTGCCTTCTTTGTTTTCATGTAATTATTTTTTTAATCCCTCCAGTTTGATTTCCCTTCTGCTCTCTGTCTTGTTTCCACCGGATATAGTTCTGGTTAAAGCTTTTACCCTTTCGAAAGGTATCAGTGGAGTGAAAGGTATCAGTGGAGTTTTGCCTGTCATAATCTTTTTAATGATAAATTGCATCCCCATACCAAGTGTGCTAGAAGCATTCTTCCTCTCGTTTTCCTAAATTTTACTGTTATAGGGAGGAGTTTAGGAAGCAGTTTAACAAGGAAAATCCTGACAACAAAGCAGTGTCTGCTGTAAGTCCTTGTTACTCTGTATATGATTTATTGGTCATTTAGTGACTGATCCTTCCTTGCGTTCATTTAATATGTCTGTCAAACCTTGTATTGTTTTATTCGTCAGGTTGGCAAAGCTGCTGGGGCAAAATGGAAGTCCATGTCTGATGCTGTATGTGTTATCTTCTTTGAGTTTGTTGTTTTTTGTTGAATGTGCCGTAAATTGTTCTTCATTCTAAAACAAGCTTGAATGATTTTAGGAGAAAGCACCCTTTGTAGCCAAAGCAGAGAAACGAAAGGCTGACTATGAGAAGAATATGAAAGCGTATAACAAGAGACAGGTGCGTCATTATGAAACACGTTTTTCTGTACTAGCGTGATTGTTTATCTTTCCTGCCATTACTTATTGTGTTTTCCTTTGGTGTGTTGTTAGGCGGAAGGTACAAATGCTGCGGATGAAGAAGAATCTGAGAAATCAGTTTCTGAGGTGAATGATGAAGATGAAGGAGATGAAGAGGGCAGTGACGAGGTTTGTTTAAATTTTAATAGGACTATATAAACTTTGCTTATCAAACTTTTAGAATTTAATTTTATTGACTATCATGTTCTTGTGTGCAGGAGGAAGACGACGAGTAGAAATGGACTATAGCTGTGACTTAGCTGTTCTGAACACTCTGGTCTTTTGATTATAAACCTATTTCCTTCCAAAAAATATTCCTGCTCAGTTAATTGTTTTGTGTTGCCCTTTCTGAAAGTTAATAGTATAGTAGGGATTTAAGCTCTATTTGTACTTTATAGTCTTTAGCTGAGTGGCAATGGCCTCTTGTAGAGCTTTTAGTTTGAATATGCTTATCTTGCTGGAACCTGGTTACTTTTGTATCAATATAATCGGGCCTATCATTCGCTGCATGTTGTAGCTTCAGTTCTTCTGTGATGTTTGTAACTCTGGGGTTGATGCAAGAATATTTTCCTCGTTGTGTATGCTTTGTATGTATATAGTAGTTGATGCTCCATGTCTGCTTGTCTGCAAGGTTCCAATTTTGTTCTCTCCATGGCTGTGATTGAGTTGGATGACTTTGTTAGCATTGCCATAACTTTGTTACTGTTATGTAGTTATATGTGGTTGTGTTTCTCTTTTGAGGATTTTTTTAGTAGAAATATTCTTTGCGCTAGATGGCTATACTCGTTGTGTTTCCTTGTGAGGATGGTGATCATGGATTTCACGATACAGATCATATGATCTGAATATTCTGACAGACCAAGCATTTGGAACTTAAATCGCTTTAAATCATGTGACAGGCATATCATTTACAATATCCAATAGTAGGATGTTCCTATTTGACGCTGTGACGTTCTTTTTGGCCTTTCTATTCTAGTGATTAAAATGTATCTTTTTGGTGATATGCTCATTATAGTTGTCATTTATAGTTAGATGATAGGATGATCGTAATAGATGAAATACGTTTATCATCTAATGCCCAAGTCATTCCTTTAATTTACACCCTTCGTTTGTCAAAATCTGATCCCTCTGTACATCATGATTTTGGAAAAAGATGAGCTAACATATCTCAGTTAATTGAGATTCTGGTGACCATGACAATTTTTAAACATTGATTTGGTTCAAGTGCAATCCCTTGAATGATTTGTCACATGAAGTTCGCTCAAGTCTTTGGGTATGTTTGGTTTGAGGGGAGGGGAGGGGAGAGAAAAAAAAAAAAGGAGGGGAGAGGAAAATTTTTTGGGTTCACTAAACTCAATTTTGAATTTTTTTTCCCTCCTTTTTTCTCTCTCCCCTCCTCTTCCTTCAAACCAAACATACCCTTTATGATGATTTGCATATCATTTAGTCTTTATAATCTTTATCTTTTGTCAAGTGAGTTTCTGATTGAGTTGAAGGATTCGTTTCTGCATGAGATTTTTCTTATACGTGGACCTAATTTAGCTCCACACCTAGTACGTGATTTTTGGGGCATGACATTTCTAAGGATTTGAATAAGGAATACTGTACGATTGTGTATGGGGCTACTCCAAAAATCGGCAAAGCTTGACTCCATATTGTTGGGTATAGCTGATGCAAGGCGGGAATGTTTGATTTTTCTGAATGATAATTTCCATATGCTTGATGAATGATTGAATGGGCTTACCCCACATGTTGCTTTCATTCCTTTGCTTAGTTTCCCCAATCTTTTTCAAGCCCATTGACTTGCATTACTCTAATAGGCTTGCAATTTGTTTATGATAAATAAAAGTTTATTTTCAAGCTATTTAATTCTCGTTTTAGTTTAGTTGTTTTAGACGGAAAAAGAGTGTCACCACTAACCTTTCTGTACTTCATCTCCACTTAATTTCTCATTCATTGGATTGTCTTTTAATAGTTGAGATTTGTTTTGAAAATATATTATCATTTAATGTTTAATATTACTATAATATTTTTAATAAAGTATAAAATTTCCATCATTAAATGCCAATCCAACGATGGAGAAATGAAGTAGAAAAAATGGTTATTAGAGACACGACAGTGCGAATTTGTTGATTATTTTTGTTGCCCTGGTCAGGCTGGTACGCTCTCCAAGGGAGAATAGTTACGTAGACGCTATTTATGTGATCGTTGTTGGTATCACATGCATTTTTAAAAAGGGTAAAAGAGTAAAAATACATCCCGGAGAGTGCCCAGCACTATAGGCTTTTTTTTTGGAGCAAAAATACACACGTGGTTACCATGTTGGAGTAAAAGTCACATCCCACAGTTATGTTACTGTTCACTTTTGCTCTTTCTCTCTCATCACGGTGAACAGTAACATAACGGTGGGATGTGACTTTTGATGTTGAGCGCTCCTAAGGATAAAGTATATGTGTATTTTTGCTCATTTACCCTTTAAAAAAAAAAAAGCGCCGCGTTTTATAGTAAAATAATGGAATTAAATCTATTTGTTTGAAAGTACGATGGCTACTAATGTCCATCGCGAATCTAACGACACGTCGCTTACACACACCAAAACAATCATCAACCTTGTCTGTCGTGGTCATTGAATTGGCTTCCTTGTTTCTCCAGATGAAGTCACTGTTGCTAAATCGAGTCTGATGATATTCTCAAAATAAACTGTGATGGAGCTTTTATAGTGTATCCAGATCGACCAAGCTGCAATGGGAGTAGTCTGTCGTGATACACATGGTGCATTTAGATGTAACTTCACAGATAAAATTAAATCTCAACCTCCTTTCATGTACGAGGCTTTAGCCTTAAAGCGTGCTTTTCTGCTAGCCCTTGACCTTGGGCATGACAAAGGATAGACGTAGTTGTCCTGTGTTTTCTTATCTTTATTCACGTTTGTAGGGTTATGTTTTCTATTATTTTGAAGTTTTGCCTGGTAGTCTTGGGTTTGAATCTGCATATCACATTGTTGGGCTGTTATCTACTGAAGTTTGTGTGTCGCATCAGATACTTCCACGGCATTGTTTTTCTGTATTAATGTACATTACTAACGTGGTAGTTTTGATGTTTGTTTTTATTATATGAACATCTTTGGTTGAAGCCTTAGCTTTTAGATATATGTGGTTATTTGAAATCTTGGTCGTACAAGAATCCAACAATTATTGTGCTAACAACAATTATTTTGATGTTTGTTTGTTTTTTGTAGTGGTAAATGTCATGCCTTTTAGAAGGACTATGTTGGGGTCAATCTTCTGGATTTTACAAGGCCACTTTGTTAAGCTTGAAGTTTTGCTATTCAATGGTTTTTTTTTTTTTTTGGGTAGCGGGAATAATGAACTCACTGTTCATTTACTTGATGAGTGTAAATGAAACTAAGGGTCAAACTTTTTTGTTAAGATTGAGTTGCTTTGGGTCAAACTAAGGGTTACTATCATTGTTCAGTATGCGGAAGGCTTTACATGGATTACGGTGAGTGTTATATATATTCTGCTTTTTTCCAGGGTTTTTCCCTTGAATATTTCTGATATATAGATGTTATCATTTTGTATTAGATGCCCCACTTATAACTTTGCTTTAGGATGGTACAAGGCAGTAACGGATCCAGAAATTTTAATGATGGGGGGCGAAATTAAAAAAGACTATCTCATAAATAAAAGTATTTGAGATAAAATATAAATCTAATATACAAAAAATTAAAAGAGATATTAAAATTAAGATCACTTTACTTGACTCTAGAAGTCAAAGCTAACAGAGTTAATGGTTTTGGTATTTTTGCCCCACTTTTGAGAACTCATATGTACTTTTACACTTCTAAAAAACATATGGTGTTAGGCGCACCTTGAGCAAAAATTTATGAGTATTTTTACACATTCACCTTTAGATTTTTAAAAAATAAACAGGACTAGTTTAGTGTAGGTGAAATAAATAAATTGTACGAATAATGGAAGTTTTCTAGAAAAAATAAAAAAAGGTTTTCAATTTTATTTTTATGTTAATTTAATATCTTTTATTGCGTTTTTGTTTTATTTGACTGTCACTTATTTTTCACTAACCCAGGCGACACCGTTTTGCTATGAGGACCAAGTTTGAAATGTTGACCTAAAGCTATATAGGTTTGAAGTGCGGAGGCTGCTGCACTATTCATCGTCATCTTCGTACAGCTTTCCTTCTTCATCAATATGAACCAGAGCGACTTGGCAAGAATCCGAGAGAGACTTCGTTCTTCTTCTTCAAACTTCCGTCGACGAAAATCAGAGTGAGGACAGAAGGAATTCCTATTTGCCGTCTCTTTTGTTTGAATCTTTTTTGCTTCTTCTCCGATTTGCATTTTATATATATAATATTTTGGTTCCTTAAAATTTTAGGGGGGGCAGCGGCCACCCCTCGACCCCCATGTAGGTCCGCCCCTGGTACAAGGGTCATGTTTGAGAGCTAGCTAAAATAGTAACGCACAAGGGTTCGAATGTTTTTTTATTTGTTAGCCTGTTTGCTGAGGACTATATTTATGTTATCTATTGTTCATGTTTTCTGATGATATCATGGATGTAAAATTACTAATTTGGTGTTATAGCAACTTAAGCGAATTGATGTAAGTGGGATTGTTTTTGTGTTGTATTTGGCTACATTGGTACGCTGGGTATGCTCATGAACTACATAATATCTTCTGTTTTTTTATTTGTTAGCCAATTCGTTGATTTTTTTTTTTTTGAGCTGAGGCAAAAGTTGCTAAACACATAAAAGTACAACTACCGACGTGGTTGTGGTTCATAGTGTGTTTTTGGGTAGTGAGACAACTTCTATTTTTTGTTAATTCATTTGAAATCTATTCTTTATATTCCTTTGTATTTTTTTTTTTTTTTAATAATTTGGATGAGTGAAAGATGAGAATGTACTTTCATGGAATTGTTGCACTCATGCATAGCATAGCAGGAGAGGGTGCTTGTTTGAAGGAATGAAAGTATCAGCCAACAAAAAAAAAAAAGTATTGTTCATGAAAAGCCAAATTGTTTATGGATATATTGATAACCTGGCCACAAATTAAGTAACTTAATATTTCTATATTAGAGGAAAAATAGGAATTAATATGTAGAAAATTAAGCATTGTTGGGATTCAGATATGCTCTTGATGGTTCAGAGTTCAGGCCAATCAATTAGGGTTTCCAGTTTCCACAGTCTCGTCGCCGAATAAGGAAGTGTTAGGCACATACGAATTACTACCTCCGTCCCTAATTATAGGAGCAATTTAACCGATTTTGGGAAAATTAAGGAGAAGAGTTAAATTAGTTAATTTTACTCATTTTCCTAAAATGTCCTTATATAAATTTAAAATGACAAGGGTTGCCCTAATTATAAGTGTTTCTAATTTGTATTACGTTAGATATCCATGACATATTAGTTTATATATATATATATTAGTTACTTTTTATATAGCCATGTGTATACATATAAATCTAATTTTCTTTTCACACGCTTTCTAATTGAAATAATGGTGCTGTATATATAACATATATGTGTGTGTATATGTGTATACATATAGATCTATCTACACACAGAGACACACACACATATATATGTTTATATATGTGTGTGTGTGTTCACACAATATATATCTACACATATATATATTGACACACATAAGCACAAATATACATATATATGTAAACACACATATATATAATACTCCTAATAATAAGTATAAATAGGGGTATTATAGGAAAAAATTGACAAAAGTTGAAACTTGTTCTTATAATTAGGACCAAAATCAATTCCAAAATTTGCTCCTATAATTAGGGACGGAGGGAGTAAAATAGAAGATGTGAATGAATTGGGTAAAATGATTCTCTTTCCACCCAGTCTCTCATGGCCTTTTTTTTTAGTACAAAACGAGAACCATAGCTTAAATTATAAATTTAAAAGGAAGGGGATGGGCTCCCAAATGACTTGCAACTATTCAGAATGACAATTTGCTGAGAAAAGAAATTGGTTCCTCCATATCCATAATTCTCAAATGCTCACACCCCTTAATTGGTTCCAGCAAGCAACCCATTTCTTTTTTCAAATTCAGAGCCATCCAATATCTTAGTGTGTGTTTGAATTATCTTTTAAAGAATAATTTTTACGAAGTAAGTATGTGAGAAAAATTTTGTTTAGACTTGTGGAAAAGAGTTTCTGAAACCACAGTTTCAGAATTATCTAAACACTCACTAAGTCCAACAGCAAAAAATTCAGTATAAAACCTTGGATTATATTTATAAGCTTCCTCCATTTCCTTGGCATATGAAGTGCATCTTCCGATCCATCATTACAAAAAGAACATAATGGACAAGTTTGAGACAGACACTACTACTAATTTATAATGATGATAAAAATATTAAAAAATGTCTCCTCCCCCTTACCCGTACAGAGAAAATCCAAGCTAAACTCAACACTCAAACGCCGGTTGATGACGAAGAAGCTTTTCCTGTTAGGAACGGAGATGCTGCTATTGGGTTGTATCCGTGGGTGATGTTCATTTGATACGGAAATTGAAGAGCAAGTTTATGAGTTGAGTTCTTCTCATCATCATTCATAATCTCTAAATCTAAATCGTCCAATTAATCTAAAAAGTCACATTATTCCTTTAACTTTTCACTTCTCTTTTCAATCAACGGTTCAGATGAGACTGATGAGGACTATGAAGAAAAAAGATGAGAATTTCTTTTTAAGTTTATAATGTACTATCAAGACATGCTATCATTAATAATTTGAAGATGAATGAATAATAAGATTATTTTCAACTGGGGTGTATGTGCAGTTTGAGATCAGGCTCTGGTTAATTATTTAGTTTGGTGAATACGAAATGTGCAAAGTCAAATTAATAACTTCTATGAGTACAGGTTAGATATACTGATCTTGACCAAAAGTTAAAAAAAAGGTTAGATATACTGATAACCCGCCCACAAATTAATGTTTAGAAAACTTTAAGCCTCAGTTACAGTTAATTGTATGGGATTAAATTCCCTCTAGTTGAATCTTTTCGATGGAAGAAAGGCTTTGCCTTCAGCTATACCAAAAAAAAACATCACGAAGGTAAAAATGATCATCGATATGCAAACAAAAGGGATAAAATAATCTAGAAAGCGAAATAAAGGACTAACACATAAATTACGAAGTGTTTATTAAATTGAGACCGTCTAAACAGTTGGCCATATGGCAATCAACATGTACGAGAGACATATACTTTATAAACAAAGGTTGCGATTACACTACGCATATAATCGTATCCCCGAGCATTAACTCAGAGAGTGAGTCCTAGCTGGTATATGACATCATAATGTAAGGAAAACATTGAATATTTGATCCTTTGGGACGACCCGAACTCTCGTATGCCACATGTTTGTTATCCCTCTTTGTTCATCAGCTACTCTCCCAAGCTTAGATGCTTGGCCTCATGTTCAGATGAGAAGCTATCTTTTGTCCAAGGGAACGATCGGCCTGGGTGTCAGAACATAACGTGAGCACACATAAGAACAGTGTGTATTCATTTCACATTTACAAATTATACTCATGGAAATGCGAATCTAACCTGAGACCAGTATGATATCCAAATGCTGCGGATCTCGTGTGTGACACGTGGGTCAGACAAAGCCTCAAACCATCGACGGACAAATCTATCTTGCCTGACCTCAGGAAAAACACCAGAGAGAGAGTGCAATATTAGTGTTAGACATCAACAATGTTTCATTCAATTTTATAATGAGAGCTATGACAGTCACCTGTCTCGGGTCCAGGATCGGTATCTCTCTCCAGGTTGCTTGAAGTTGTTCTCCTTCTCAATTATGCACTGCAAATTAAGTAATTTAGTCATTTCCACATTCTTGTCCTTCAAAAGTTTATTTTACAGAACATAATCACTTGTTTTTTCAAAACGTATACCACCAATTTCTTGCATCGTCCTATCCATAACAAAGTACTAGAAATAAATCTACGCACAGTTTTTTTTTTTTTACCAACAATTGAAAGCATCTCACTATCCTCCTATGTAGTATTTGATCAAGTTCCGTACTGACTCTGCCATATATCTTTTTGACTCGATAAATCAGGAGAACAAGAATTGTCAAGAGATCTGTTTCTAATAGTGCTTAGAGTTCTCAAATTGTGCAGCTAATTGCACAAAACAATGCCAAAATTAATTAAACATTCTAAATAAAAAGCTATGACAGTTGGATTAACTTACCCATGGTTGTTCCACATTTTATATAATGCAATTCAGGAGAATTGAGAACATACCTTTTCACGCTTTCCAGTAAGAATAGGAGGAGGAATAGGATGCATTTCTGCATGTCGAACAGGATCATACCTCGAAGGGAAGTAATCAATCTATAAATCAGCAGCAGCGTAGAGTCATTAGAAGAAAATAAAACAAAAGGATATAAGCATGTAAATGAATGATAGAATCGCATTAGGTAGTTGATAACATAAAAATGACAAATTAGCCTTACCAAAAAAAGGAAAACGAAAAGGAAAAATGATTTACCTCTTCATCCCTATGCATGAAATTCATGGCGCCATCATAATGATTGTTGTGATGAGCACATTTGGGAGCATTAGCAGGAAGTTGCAAATAGTTTGGTCCAAGTCTGTGTCTCTGAGTATCTGCATAGGAGAATATCCGCGTTTGGAGCAACTTATCATCTGAGTAGTATACTCCAGGTACCACAATGGCAGGGCAAAATGCAAGCTGCTCATTCTCAGCAAAGAAGTTATCAATGTTTTTATTCAAGACCAGGCGACCAACAGGCTGCAGGGGCAAGATGTCCTCAGGCCAAGTCTTTGTCACATCAAGTGGATCAAAGTCAAATCTGTCTTCATGATCAGGATCTATTATCTGGATGTAGAGTTTCCACTCGGGATAGTTTCCAGCAGCAATTGAATCATAAAGATCTTGAGTTGCATGACTGTGGTTAGATCCTCCAACTTTCGTGGCTTCTTCCTCCAAAAGACACTTGACCCCACAAGTAGGTTTCCAGTGAAATTTCACATAGTGTGCTTTCCCAGCCTTGTTGATTAGGGTATACGTATTAACACCAGAACCTTCCATATGCCTATAATCTTGTGGGACACCCAAATCATCAAATAAGAAGGAGAACATGTGAAGGCTTTCTGGATGGTGGGAGAAGAAGTCAAGAATTCTCCAGTTCTCTTGGATGTGGGACTTGGGATTGGGTTTAAGGGCATGAACCATATCTGGAAACTTCATTCCATCACGGATGAAGAAGACAGGAAAGTTGTTTCCCACAAGGTCAAAGTTACCCTGAGTTCACAAGGAAGGAATAAAAATCAGACATAGCACCAGATGGCAACCCACTATAATAATTGTCTGCTTTGTAGATATTTACCCACCATTTAGTTTCATTAGTTAGAAAGGGAACTTCTTAAATATATGAGACACAGAAAAGTTGATGTAATGCTCACAGTAATCCATACATACTGTCAGAAGATAATTTTAATTCTGTACCCTCAAATCATTACCTCCCGAGTGTAAAACTTCACAGCAAAGCCACGAGGGTCCCTCAGAGTTTCAGGGCTACCACGCTCATGGATAACAGTAGAGAAACGAACAATGACAGGTGTCTGAACTCCAGGTGCTCGGAGGAAATCTGCACATGACAGGTGAGAAATGTCATGTGTGACTTCAAAAAAACCCTTTGCACTGGCTCCCCTAGCATGGACAACGCGTTCTGGAATGCGTTCCCTATCAAAATTTGCAAGTTTCTCTACTAAATGATAATCCTCCAGGAGAATAGGACCTGCAAAATGGGATGAAAATAGATAATTTAAGATGACTGACATACGACCAAATTTGTTCCTTAAGTTCTACAACAGATTGATTAATAAAACCCCCTCCCTACTTTGACTGAGTTACTGAGTAATTCCTCCCCTTACAATAACTTAGTAGAACATGAGACGTTGCTGTTTCTTCAATCGACACTCATCAACATAAATAAAAGAAATAATCAATACTGTATGAAAACATATTGGTATATAATAAACAGTTAAAAACCATCTATAACGAAGCCCGAGTACTTAAAAAGTTATAGTTACTAAAGCCGTTGGCTAATAATAAAAATCTAGTAAGCTATCTTCAACTACACTTGGACAATTTTTTTATTAAACGTTGGATGGGTCAGCGTGCAGGACTAATGGTACTCACTCATTCGAAATAAGCTACTTTTAACATTGATTTCAGAATAATAAGACTTAAATCATTTCACAACTCGGTATCCAACCAACAACACATTCTTTCTGAATTTGACCATTCACTATCATGGCACTCAGATCAAATAGTCTTAATAATAAGGTTCTTTTGAAGATTTTAGAATTTCCACGAATAAGAATTCCATAACCATTCAAGTGAGCATTTTTGACATCAATAGTTTAAACAAAAAATATGGCTAACGTCCCCAGGCCTAATTAATATTGTCTCCCGGACACAAAGTTTGTAAATTGCAAAAGTAAGTAATACCTCTAGATCCGACAGTTAGAGATGAGTTATTATTCCACACCGGAGCACCAGAATTAGTAGTCCAGAAGGGAGAATTGAAGGCGCTTGATGAGCGGTACTGCACGGCATGACAAAAACAGAAAACTAGTCAGCAGACATCCTATAATCATAATCCTAAAAATAAAATACCCACTCAAATACCTATGTTTCTCACGGTTTCTATTGACTTAATTCTTCCTTAAATACAATACATACAGACATAAGCCTTTGTGATGATCGTTTTTGGGGAAAAAATATTGAAAACTTGATTTCCCAATAAACGAAATCAAGGAAGAATTACGAATAATCAAAATAAAGAAGGCGATCGAGAATGTTCTTAAACCATAAAAAAGAGAGATTTCAAGATCACCTCAAACAGGAGAAGGAATAAACTAAACAACTATAACGAAAGAGGTTATGTTTACCGATGAGGAATAAAATCGGAAGAACTAGTATCGAAATTCCTGTACCTTGTACGGATCCATGAATAGGAATACTGCAGCGACTGGAAACGGGGGGAAGATGAAGAACGGACCACTCCTTCGAATGGAGACCACAAGACTTCACACACGCCTCATCTACCAATCTACCAATTTATAAACTTCTCTATAAATATATTTGGCCAAGAAAAAAACTCATTTCTAATTATAATTATTACGGAATATTACGTGGCGCTCCCGCAGCTTCCGAGATAAATGTTAACAAAATCTCGTTTGGGACCCGCCAACGAAATCCCGCATTAAAATTCGTGACGATAATCCGACTTAAAAATATTTGGGAAAATTCCAAATAAATATCATATGAATTTGCAAAACCCCCCAGAAATCTGTTGAATTTGTAAAAAGATTGAGAGGTATAAATTACCTATGAGGAAGGGAGGGATATGCAAATTCGGGTGAAAATACCCTTTTACCCTTAGTTTTAAACAAAAAAAATAAAAAAAACCCTCCAACCCCCACCATTGGCCGGCCGTTGGTGGTGGGGTCGCCGGCGGCGGCGGTGGGGGTTGGAGGGTTTTTTTTTTTTTTTATTCATTTAAAACTAAGGGTAAAAGGGTAATTTCACCCGAATATGCATATCCCTCATAGGTCCTTTGTACTTTTCTGTCTTTTTACAAATTCAAATGTTTCTGAGGATTTTGTAAATTCAAATGGTATTTATTTGGAATTTTCCCAAAATACTCCTCTCGTCCGTAAGATTTCATTTTGGGTAAGGAGGGTCAGTTTTCAAACTTGTTCGGACAAATCCATGTACAATTCATCCAAAATTTGACTGTTGCAAATCCTTGCCCGGATCCCCCAACAATGTGCATGGGGTTAGAAATAGTGAATGCAACAACAAAAATCATAAATGTAGCGAGTAGATATTTAGACCCACTTAAAAATCAAAATCTACACCTGTACCGGACAAGTTTGAAAACTCATTATCCTTACTTAAAATGAAATATACTCGTTATGTTTGTGATTTTTTTATTGCATTCACTTTTTTTAACCCCAATGCACATGGTTGGCGGTCCGGACAAGGATTTACAACAATTGGATTTTGAGTGGATTGCACTTGGATTTGTCCGGGCAAGTTCGAAACTAACAATCTTTACTTAAAATGAAATCTACTCGTCACATTTGTGATTTTTTGTTTGTGCATGCACTATTTCTAACCCCCAATGCACATGGTTGGGGGTCCGGCAAGGATTTGTAACAGCCTGATTTTGGGTGGATTGCACATAGACTTTTTGTGCTGGACGCTCCTGGAGTAAAAGTCCGTTGGCCAATCTACAGCTTAGATAACGGACGTTATTTGTTTTTCTAACGGCGTTGTGCTTACTTTACATTTTTAACCGTTTTTTTCTTGATTGCACATTTTTTTAAAGTTTTTTGGTATTTTTGATCCACTAAAAAGTTATTTGTATTGGACGCTCCTAAAGTAAAAGTTTGTTGGCTAATTTGCTCCTACCTTTTAAATTATTATGTATTTTCATTTTATTAATGACTTATTTTAGTTTTTTTTTTCATGCCAACAATGCGAAATTATTCAAGACATTATGTGATATCTATATATGTTAATCACTGTTTAGTAAGTTCATTTATATTGATATAATCACGTTTTTTAGTTTTTATCAACATGCTGACTTGGCTGTGCAAATTTAACATACATTGTGTATAACATGATCGAAGAGGTAAACACACGCAATAATTTTAACTTACTCCCTTCGTTTATTAATATAATAATTATTTATCTACATTAATTAGATTAAGGATAATAGTTGAAAAATTTAACATGACATTTTTTATTTAAAATACTCTAATCATCTTCCCTAATTTTCTCTATCTCTCCCTTATTTAATCATTGTCTAAGGAGTATCAATGGGAATAAATTAAAAAAAAAAATCAAATAAATACCGTTTGAAATTGTAACACCCCGAGAAGTTTTCAATTTGTAAAAGATCGAGAGGTACAAAGGACTATGAGGGATATGCAATTCGGGTGAAAATTACCATTTGCCTTTAGTTTTAAATAAATCAAAAACAAAATAAAATACCCTCATGCCTCATACCTCGCCGCCGCAACCATCACCGCCCGAGTCCTCCACCGAGGCCACCTCCGGTCGACTCACGGCCTCCGGCGGTGGTGGCGCCGACGCCGGCCGGCCGACGGTGGTGGTTGCGGTGGTCGCCGGCGTGAGGTGGAGGGTATTTGATTTTATTATTATTTAAAACTAAGAGTAAAAGGGTAATTTTACCCGAATTTGCATATCTCTCACAGGTTCTTTGTACCTCTCAATATTTTTACAAATTCGGAATACTTCTGGGGGTTTTACAATTTCAAACGGTATTTATTTGAAATTCTCCCTTAAAAAATTGATAAATACATGAAATAGGCAATATATTTAAAATTAACATCAAATTTCTATTTAGGTCCTAATTAAAGATCAAAGTTAGGAGAATGTAATTTAGTGGAATAAATTTTAATTTAGGCTAAAATATACTTTTAGTCCTTTAAGTTTTACGTAAGGCATACTTTTAGTCCCTTAATTTTATAAAGTATACTTTTTGTCCTAAAATTCTAACATCGTAAATGTTGCCAACGGAAAATGCTGACTCAACGAACTCAAGTGATGACTAATGACATGTAATTACACAAATTTTATATATTCTTCAATTTACTCATGTTTTAAATTTAAGTTTAATAGCATTTAATTACACAATCATCACTTAAATTTATACCTTATCACTTGAGTTTGCATTTTCCGTTAGCAAAATTAACGGTGTTAGAATTAGAAGACCAAAAATATACTTTATAAAGTTAAGGGACCAACCCTATGTAAAATTAAAAGACTAAAAGTATACTTTAGCCATAAAAAAGTTTGTTGCCCTAGTTTTAGAAAAGTGCTTGTTTTCACACGAAGATATATTGCGAAAACGACACAATAGCCGATCGAAATTATCGCCGATATTTTTGGAAGAAATTGAACTACTTGTGTTTTTAGCATCTAAATTTTTGTATGGTATAAAAAAAGGTTGGATTAAATAGAGGAAAATTGGTAAAATAATTGAAGACGTCATGAATTCATGGATCCCTATCCGGTTTTGTTGTTTTTTCGATGAACCCCTCAGAGCCACTTGTTGATAAACCATGACATGGGCCACTGCAAACATGCCACGTAGCAAAAGTCTAGAATAGTGTGCTCCGCCCGAAAAAATTATCAGTGGCAGACGTGCGAAGGAGATAATTTAGCTGCTAAAGATAATTAATTCTATATTTCTATCTACTCTCTATTTTGCTCTGACACATTTAGCCATTATCATACGTTGTACATGATTGGATAGGCTACCATGAAGAATATTTAATTATTTATCTAGTCTTGAGTTGCGTGTAGTGCCCAGAAAGAACAAATACATCATTAATTAGTAAAATTAAAGTCATCCATTATTAGCGCAAATAAAATAAAAATCTCAATCAAACCCGATAATATTTATGAGGCCAAGTCGGGTCAGATCCAAATTTCGGCAAACCATGAACTTTTATCTAAATACGCTTAATATTATATGTTTTTTTTTAAAATATAAAAATACCCATATATTTTTAAAATAAGGTAAAAATACCATTACCATTAAATCCTTGTTATTTTGCCTGTTAGTTGATTTAAAATGCTTACATGGACCTGACGAAGCAACCATAATTTCCTAGCTGGCTAGCAGTGGAGAGGATTTTTTTTTTTTTTTAAAAAGCCACATGTTTTTAATATTATTATTTTATTATTAAAAAACTTACCCCATCTGAAGATGAACATTGGCCGTGACCCATCCCCCACTCTCACGCCGCAAGTAGGCAACCTCTCCCTCCTCTTCTCCGACCGTCTCGCCGCCGTATCCCCGCCGCACCTGACTCTTTTCCCTCTTTCACAAAGCCCGCTTTTTCAAAGGATTGTGGCATACGTGCTTCGGCTCCTCCACAATCAGCAGTATGATTTATTCATCTTCTTCATCTTTTCTGTGAAGCTCGTGTTTCAGGATTTCGGCGTCGTCGTCTCCTCCTTTCTCTCTTCCGCAAAGCTCTGCTTTTTCAAACGATACCCTGCTTCCGTTTTCAAAGGATTTCGACACCTGCTTCTCCATTTCGTCTTTTTTCCTTTTTCTTAGTTGGAGATCTGGGTTGATTGTTGGCTTATTCTTTCTTTCTCTTTTTCTATATGAATTTGATTAGAGTTTGTTGATGGATTATGCTGCTGAATTGATTATTGATTTGGTTTTTGGTGCTTTGTTACATTTGAAATCCTTCCGAGCCCAGGAAATCATAGCTGCCGCCCATGGTTTTGTTAATCATACACACTCACTGACTCACAGTGAGACATTATTATTATAATAAGGCACCACTTACCAATATTTTTTTCTTTATTATAAGTCACTTTAATTAACTTATTTATTACTTATTTTTCACTATATCCTCATTTTAACTAATTCATTTAAACCCTCATTTTTAACTAATTCATTTAAACCTATTAAAGTAGGGGTAAAGTTGGAAACATTTATTACTTTTAGACCTCATTAATGACTTAACCTCCATTCTTTGGTCCACAAGAAATGATAGTTGGTGCTTTATAATAAGGATTAGAGGGAGTACTTCTCTTAATCTGTTAATTTGATTCCCCCTTTTGTTCTTTGACTTCTATCATTTGTTAGTTGGATGTGGGTTTGTTGAAGGAATGTGTTTCAGAAGGGGGAGGTGAGGACTGAGGAGATGACGATGACGTGTTTTTTTCCCCTTCACTGCCAGCCATCTAGGAAATTATCATGGCCAAATAAGCTTCCACGTAGGCAATCAATTTCTGTAATGCTCCTAAAATGAGTTTTTTTTTTTTTTTTAAATTTCTGTTCTCAAGAATAAAATTGAATAAGAATTGTGTTTGGTAAATCCGGTTTCTTTTTTGTACTGGGGAATAAAAAAAAGAAGCAGAAAATTTCTAACCTACTATTCAGAAGCGCAAGAGGACATAATCTATTTTCCTCTTCTCTCGATCGTGACATTGACCAGAAGCGAAGAAATTCCAATCACCCTGGGCACGTATGTTTGGTTTGAAGGAAGGGAGGGAGGGGGAGGGAGAGGAAAATTGTGGCCCCACTACACTCAATTTTAAAATTTTTTTCCCTCCTCTCCTTTTTTTCTCTCCCCTCCCCTCCCCCTCCCTCCCCTTCCCTCAAACCAAACATACCCTAAGGGACAGATACCCTCCCCACCGCCGCCGCCACCCCACCCCTACCGCCACCACCACCACCACCACCCCTTCCACCACCGTCGCCGCCACCACCACATAAATAATTTTTTGAATATAAAATTACATAAATAAAAATAAAATGTGTTAACAAACGTAATTCTGATTCTCGGAGTAAAAATAAAATGAGTTAACAAACGTCTGATTCTCAGAACTTTTCTCAGACACAGAATCAGAAAAAATTGTTTCATCTCAGAATCAGTGTTGGGGAACAAAATGGTTCCCATACACACCCTAATAGTTCACATGATGGTGTTTTTGCACCTAAAAATGCAACTGGGGAATACTGACTA
>JAMWYP010000791.1:0-40760 GCA_025563575.1 Acacia pycnantha
TGTGGAAGTCAAAGAGACTCAATCATTCATTTCAACATAGGGAAGGGACTCTCATAATCCGAGGATTTTGAAAAGAATGAACTTTTAATACCGGATAATTGTAAAAGATCCGTTCAAAAGTAATATTTTTAGCCAAAATTCTTACTTGAAAAAATAAATTTGAAAATATAAAATAAATGAGATTTAGGACCTGATATATTACAAAAAGACGGTCTTAAAAGTGTTTTAGGACCAGATACAAGATAAAAGGTCGGTCTTAAAAGTAATTGTTAAAAATAATTGACTGTTAGGACAGGATATTTAAACAAATACGCTCTTAAAGTAGAAACATTAAATTCATTTATACCAATTGACTTAATCATCATCGATGTTTATCTCTCCACTCTCCGTCCTTATTAACTCCACACTACCTCTTTGTCCTTGTTAACTCCTCACTACCTATCTCTCCGCCTCCAACCTCTCAAGCCTCAAACCATGGTTAGATATAGTAAACCGCTTGTAGGGGTACATACACACCTCAAGCTCAAGTCATGGTTAGAATGTTATAAATGCGCTCCTCCAAATAGAGTAAGGCCCTATTGCTTAAGACTCCTAGCCGTTGACCCATTGTTATTTCTTCGATGATGAAGAGATTGCGCATGCCGCACCCCGATGTTCGTGTTCCCACCAAACCCTGTCACAAGATTCGGATGTTCGTGCAATCTACAACCTGTTGGTTTATATAGCGCCTACTTCGATAAATCTCTGCACTGCCCCAACCTCCTCAAAGCCTCAAACCATGGTTAGATACAAGCAAACTGCTCGTAGGGGTGCATACACACCTCAAGCTGGTACCATGGTTAGAATGTTGTTGGTTTTGATTAGTTTAGATGATGTCTTATATAGGTGTCATTCTTAAAGCAAAAAGATTGTATGATATATTTATCTCCTACATTGACTAACTACTATATTTTATGTAGATTAGTTCAAGTTGAATAATAGCTCAAGAAGGAGATAAGATATTTTAGAAAGAAGAAATTGAAGAAAATATCAAGTTCAAGAATAGGACATATTGAAGAATTAAATTATGAATATGATCAAGAGAAGAAGAAAATAAAAAAGAACTTGCTAAATGAAATGATAAAATCATTATACAAGTTGTTAGATTGATTCTACAAGTCTCGCACGATGATATGGAAGTTGGAATGACTCAATTTGGAGTTAAAACGAAGCGTAAATGAGGTTCAGACTGACCATTCTTGAGAATGACCTTCAATTCTCGAGAATTCTCTTTGCTACGATGATTTTCGCCTAAAAATCTCTTCAATTCTCGAAGAATCAGTAATTCTCGAGAATCATGCATCTCTGTTCAGCTCTGTTTTCACGTTCAGCACGGGCGACCTCTACAGTCAATTCGACGATATCTCCCAAACCAGAGATTGGATTGAGGTGAAATCAATTTTTTGGAAACTAGACTTCCAATGCGTCATTTGGACATAAAATAAAAGTCCAAAGGAGGTCATAAGGAGAGAGCTATGAATTTTGGAAGATGAAAGTGAAATCAACGTCACAGTCCAGACCCACCTTCAGTATTTTGAGTATATCTCGCAAAATACAAATCCAATTGAGCTGAAATCAGTGGCATATGAAAGTAGACATCAAGAACGTTCCAGGATATGTAATTTAAAAACGTCGGAGTTCGGACCAGGGAGATATGGCCCTCGAAAATTGATAGTCTGTTCAAAGATGCTGCAGAAACGTTGGTTGATGATAACGGACGAACTACAATGAGTTTGGAGCTGATTGTTCTTGCATTGGAAAGAAGGCTTTAAAGAGTTTAAGTATTTGAATCAGAATCAACTTGTTTGCATCTCCATAAGAAATTGATTCTTGAGTATATGACAATGATTCTCAAGAATGAGAAATTGATTCTCGAGAATAGGCGCAATGCTCGGGCACTGTAAGAAGCTCTCGAGAATGTCTAAGAAAAGATAATAGATTAAACTTGCCTTATATGATTCTCGAGAATGAGTCATGGATTCCCGAGAATATCAAGCACAGGATAACAATGTTCAAATAGATTCTCGAGAATGCTTAAATAATTCCCAAGAACAACATCAATTCTCAAGAATAGAGTTTCAGTTCTCGAGAATGCCAAGTAAGGAAGAAAGTTGATCGAAAGACTTCTCGTTTCATGGTTCTCGAGTATACCTAAGGAACTCTCAAGAATGTAAGAAGTTCTTGAGAATGCATTATCAATTCTCGAGAATGCCATACTTCTACGGAAAAATAATCAACGCTTGATTCTCGAGTGTAATGAAATGATTCTCGAGAATATCTTCATATGATCACTTGGTATATAATTCTCGAGAATAATAAAATATTCCCGAGAACCTCTTCAGTTTGTTTCTCGAAACATCTTGATTTAAAACATAATTCTCGAGAACTCCTAAGCAATTCTCGAGAATATCAGCTTCTGAAAATTTACGAAGAACTTAGAAAACGTAAATCCTTTCGAAAACGGTCATTAGTAACGATCAACTATAAAAGGAGAAGGATTCAAAATAGACGAGATATATGAGCTTGCACTGTCGAAATGCTGATATTCTGAACCCAACACTTATCTCATATACTCTCTGTTTCACAATGCTTATATAGTTTTCAAGAGAGAGTGTGATGATCGATTATGCACTTGGTGATTATACATTCACTTCGTGAGAGAAGATTTACCTCGTAAACATTTTATTTGAAAGTTACTCAAGATTGGGTGATCTTGAGTGGGAAACACATTGCATTGATTATAACTTGTAAGGGGAGTGGAGTCTCGAGTGCAGTAGACCATCCTTCGTTTACGCGTGAGTGTGTAATCAAGCGGGTGTATAAATTACAACTTGTAAGGGGGAGTGGAGTCTGAGAGTGAGAGGACCATCCTTCGTTTACACAGAGTGTGTAATTGTTCTTGAAAGATAGTGGAATCCCGTGTGTTTGGGGACCGGACGTAGGTCGCCGATTTTGGACCGAACCAAGTATAAATCACGCTTGCATATTCTCTTCCCTTATCTTTTATATTTCCAAGATATGCTTATTTGAATATCTAGCTGCCGATTTAGAAATTTTGAAAAGATTTTCAAAGTACCTAAAGTTTTATACAACACCCAATTCACCCCCTCTTGGGTGACTGCTGAAGTCTTTCAAATGTTATACGGTGCGCCTCCTCCAAATGAGAGTGCGTCCTATTGTTTCCGAAGACTCTCGGGTCGTTGGACCCATTTTTATTTCTTCGGATGATGAAGAGATTGCGCATGCCGCACCCCCCGATCCTTCTGGCGAAGAGGTTCGTGCTCCCCCTATCCAACCTTCACAGCATGCAGAGGTTCGTGCTCCCCCTATCCAACCTGTTGGACCTAGCGCGCCTACCTCTGACCCCTCTCCGCTTTGTCAGTAATGATCCATTAATATTGCGGGTGGAGAAAATAAGACAAGAAGTTGCTGATCTCCGGCGGGAAATTAATGCTCTTCACGCCGAAATCGCCGAGGTTGTTCAGTCAGATTCTTGTGGATGATAATATTCAGCTTCTTTTTCTTTTGTTTTTTTCTTGTGTATGCATATTCGAAAGTAATGTAAGACATTAAGAACTCCGTATGAATTTTTGGTTGTTCTCCGAATTAATTAAAGAAGCTTATTCTCCAATTTTCATTTATTTTTTTGTCCAAAAAAATATCCTTTATTTTATTGATTCATTCTAATGCAATCACCAAGGCCATTAAGACCGGACATTTTATAAGTAACGGTACTAAAGAGTATTTTGTATTTTAGGACCGGACGTTTGATAAACCTCCGGCCTTAAAACTTAAATGACTAATAAAAGGTTAGGACCGGATACTTATAAATACCCAACGACCAACAAAGTGTTTTTATGTTACTCTTGCTGTCTTGTCTGCAACATCACCGTTCGTTGCCGGAGAAGTAAGACTCAGCAATCGCATTTGAATTTATATGCTACAATTGTAGTCCACAAGACCTTCATCCCATGCATTTAATTTCCTCGTCTTGCATTTATTTTGGTTCTTAGATTCACTGTGATGCATCTATGACCAAAAGTGATTCTTTGTTATGCATTTAATGGGCAAGTTCCTCCGTAAAAGTGATTCTTTGAGCACATATATTTGCATTTGGATGTTGGCTTATTTTATATGCAAGTTTCAATTTTTTCAGATTATGAATGATCAATGATTTTCGTCTATATATAGGAATTCTACAATGGATCACGCGTTGGATAAATGCTTTACGAACGAGTGTTGAATATCGAATGGGGTGAGGGAATTTATAGAATTTGCTAAACAAAATGCCCATGATGATAGGGGAAGTTTTATTGCCCTTGTGTAGAATGTTTGAATGAGAGTCGACTAAGTCCTGAAGTTATACACACACATTTAATTTGTCACGGATTTTGTAAGACTTATACAGTATGGGTATGGCATGGTGAAAAAATGTCAAGCGGGTCTCAACATGGGGAAGTGGCCTTTGATGATTATGACACGGATATGGATGATCGCATAGAGGACATTATCCGTGATGTAGGAGAAGAGGCTTTTGAGCGATCACGCACATATGGTAATATGTGCAAATGATGCAGACGCCGCTATACCCCGGGTGTAAAAATACCAATTGTTGAACACCGTATTGAAATTGGTAAGCTTGAAGGCACGTCATGGATGGAGCGACAAGAGTTTTTCTAATTGCTTGAGGCTTTGAAGGACATGCTTCCAGATGGTAATGTGTTGCCGCATCGCTACTATGATGCAAAGAAAATACTTTGACCACTGGGAATGGAGTACAAAAAGATCCATGCATGCCCGAATGATTGCGTATTGTATAGAAAAGAGTTTGAAGAGAAGCAGAGTTGTCCGATATGTGAAACCCCACTGTACAAGTCAGATAAGGGGCCTGCAAAAGTGTTGTGGTATCTTCCAATCATACCAAGGTTCAAGCGGTTGTTTGCGAATGTAAATGATGCAAAAATCTGAGGTGGCATGCAGATGAGAGGATTTCGGATGGACAGCTTCAACATCCGGCCGATTCTTCTCAATGGAAGAAAATCGATCAATTATTTCCGAACTTCGGCGAAGAACCTAGGAACCTCAGGCTTGCCCTTAGCACGGATGGCATGAATCCCTATGGAAGCCTTAGCAGCATACATAGCTCATGGCCCGTACTCCTGATTGTTTACAACTTATCTCCTATGTTATGCATGAAACGAAAGTACATCATGCTGTCTATGTTGATTTCGGGACCAAAACAACCTTAAATTGACATAGATGTTTACCTTGAGCCCTTGATCGAAGACTTGAAGGAGCTGTGGGAAGAAGGTGTCGATGTTTTTGACTCTTTCAAGAAGGAGGTCTTTAGAATGAGAGCCATGATATTTTGTACTATAAACGACTTCCCAAAGATATGGGAACTTGTCGTAGTATAGTGTAAAAGGCCATAAAGCATGTCCGGTTTGTGAAGAAGGCACAAGCTACCATCAACTTCAACATGGAAGAAAGACGGTGTATCTTGGACATAGGAGATTTCTTAGACTAGGGCCACCCATATCGCCGATTAAAGAAGGCCTTTTTGGTGGCCAAGAGTATGAAGAAGCTCCGGTGGCATTGACTGGGGAGCAAGTGTATGAAAAGGTTAAAAATATCAGTGTCATCTTCGGTAAGACGGGAAAGAGTAGAAAAGAAACAAATATATGGAAGAAGGGATCTGTATTCTTTGATCTTCCATATTGGCTCAATCTTGATGTGAGACACCGTATTGATGTCATGCATGTGGAGAAGAACGTATGTGATAGTATTGTTGGCACGCTTCTCAACATACAAGGTAGTTCCAAGGATGGTGTGAAGGCAAGATTGGATTTGCAAGCAATGGGAATACGCAAAGACTTGCATCCAAGGCCATATGGGAAGAGAACTTATTGTCCCCTAGCTTCTCATACTTTGTCTAAGGATGAGAAACGAAGCTTTTGTGAGTGTTTTCATGGCACAAAAGTTCCCTGGGTATTCTTCAAATTTTAAGAGGCTTGTCCTAATGAAGGATTTGAAATTAGTAGGCCAAAAGTCTCATGATTGTCATGTCTTGATGCAACAGCCTACTCCCAAGAGCTATTCGAGGCATAACCGAATATGATCTTCGGGTCGTTTTGACTAGACTTTGTTTCTTCTTCAATGCGGTTTGTAGTAAAGTCTTCAAGATTGAAAAGTTGGATGAATTGGAGAATGAAGGATATCTTATCTTGTGCCAGCTTGAGAAGCTATTTGTTCCTACATTTTTTGACATCATGGTTCATCAGATTGTTCATCTAGCGAGGAGATAAATTTGTGCGGCCCTATCCATTTACGGTGGATGTACCCTATTGAAAGATCTATGAAATTCCTAAAAGGGTACGTGAAGAACGCGACCGCCGTAAGCATCAATTGTTCGTAAATATGTTTCGAAGAGGCCATGGAATTTTGTCAAAATTATTTGGCCAAAGTAAGACATATTGGGCTTCCAAAACGTCACTGGTCAAGGGGGTAGACGAGGGCTTCGGTAAAGAGTGTGGATCGTGATGAATTGTCACAAGTCCACTTATACATCTTGAATAATGTTGATGAAGTTAAAGCCAGCATATCTGTACATAAAGAAGCTGTAAGGAAAGAGAGCCATCGAATGACCGAACAAAGGTTGATTAGGGAACATAACAGAACTTTTGCAAACTGGTTCAAACAAAAGGTCGAGGGATCTGAATGTGTTTCTGATACAATGAAATGGTTAGCACGCGGTCCTGAGTTTGATGTCATAAGTTGGAATTCGTATGTGATCGATGGTTATACATTTTACACGAAGTCCCTAGATGATAGGAGCACAGTCCAGAACAGTGGTGTTATGTTAGAGGCTGAATCTATGCACTTCTCCAGTTCGAAAGACAAGAGGCCTAAATTGGCAGTCATGCCATATTATTGGGTTATAAAAAGAGATTTGGGAGGTGGACTATGTCAAAGTTAGATTTCCCATCTTCAAATGCAAGTGGGTTAATGTCAATAATGGTGTTCAGATCGATCGACTAGGATTCACTTTAGTCGATGTCAATAGTAGAAGTTTTGGAGATGAACCTTTATTATGGCAGATCATGCAAAACAAGTGTTCTATATCACCGATCAAGAAAATAAAATGTGGTCTCGTAGCTCTCCAAGGAAAGAGGGTCATTGATATTGATGAGGAAAGTCATTCAAATTATGGTCTTCCTGAGAGTACTCCTTTTACAACGGGTCTACCGGACATGAACGAAGAAGATGAAGCGGATAATGAACCCGGCATAAGAAATGATCATCAAGAAGGGATATGAGAGGATATCACTTTATAAAAGAGTCAATTCATCATAAGGTAATATTCATATGCAGAATTCTTAGAAAACTTTAAGGTTTTAACTATATTATATTCCTTCTATGTTCTTAATTAAACAATGTCATCATTGACTATATGAATTTGTTCTTGTTTTGTTTTGTGGTGTGATCCGATTCAAAGGGGCATGTTATAAAAGAGGATGCATGTTACGTTGTTGGGTGGGAATCGATGAAGGCATGGTGAATAATATATTATATTGGACTACATATATGTTGATTTACGTCCCGCATGTTTTGTAACTCATTGTGATTGTAATTAGTTATATCTTAGCTTATTGTATAAATTACTTTAGTTGTTGTAGACTTAAGAGGCCACATAACTCATGGTGGATAATATTTGTATTCTTTTTCCAAATTCAATTTATTCATGTTCATAGCTTGTAGCTTAAAGTATATCGACTTTTATGTGCTGTTTTGGATAGTGGATTTGTGTATATATATGATCAGAAGAACAGAACAGTGGAAAAAATTTGGGAAAATTTAGACGGAAAATAAAACAAACGGTCTTAAATGTTCCAATATTAAGACCGGATGTATTTCTATGACCGCTCTTAAAGGTATTAAGCCGATCTTAAAAGTTGGTCTTTTAAGACCGGTCCATTTAAAAAATCCGGTCTTGAAAGTTAGTCTTTTAAGATCGGTAATTAGTCCTCTCGGTCTTAGAGTCCGCTATCTTTTGGACCGGATTGATATTTGTCCGGTTTTAATATTTGGATCTTTTAAGAGCGGTCGAGTTTATGTCCGGTCTTAAAGTTTGAGTTTTAGGACCGAACCAAAAATATTTCGATTTATTTAGTACGACTTTTAAGACCGAAGGTTTAAAATTTCCGGTCGAAAGAAACTCTTTAAGACCGTTTAAAAGTCCGGTCTTAAAGGTAGACTTTAATACGCACGGAACAAGACTTGTCGCCGGTCCTGGGTCCTAATGTACCTTGTTTTGTCCGGTCTTAAAAGCCTTTTTCCACCCGTGATAGGATCCTTTACCGTGCGAAGGTCCACATTTTTCCACTCAACGTCAAGATGCTAACCTTGCCGCGCGCTAGACAGCAACAAAACTAGTATATTTGCTTTTATTAGGACCGACAAGTTCCAAATTTTCATCAAACCAGTGAGAGTGACAAAAGCTTCTGCACGAAGAAACATATATTTGCCGCCTTATTTTTAAGACCGGACAAATTAGTACACGGTCTTAAAAGTTAACCTTTAAGACCGATCTTTCTATAACTCCGGCCTTAAAATTAATTAATTTTTTATTTAATATTTTAGTACAGGCCACATTTTATGTCCGGTCTTAAAAGTCTAACTTTTAAGACCGGCTATTATATATGTTCGGTCTTAAAACTTTAATACCTTTATATTTAAATTTTTCCGTATTATTTTGAAGACGTTATGCTCACTCGGAAGTTGACCCTTCATGCCGCCAATATTCTTGCGCACGTTTTGAAAGTCATTGCATTCTCGAAATTGATCTTTTGTACAAGATCAATGGAGTGAACATGGTTTCAAGAAAGGGCTAAATGACATCAATGTCAAAAACAAGGGAATAGCTCTTAAAACCATCAAAGAGGTAAAGTCGATGACGATGAAGAAGATGAAGATGAAGATGGTGAACTAGGAATGATGGTCCGAAGATTCAAGAAATTCTACAAAAGGACCAATCTTACGTAAAGTTTCACAAAGGAAATTCTAGCACTCGAAACTAAGAAACCAATTATATGCTATGAGTGTGAGAAACCAGCCACATCAAATCGAATGTCCTCATTTGAAAAACAAAGAAAAGAAATTCAATAAGTTCAAGAAAAGAGCTTATGTGTCGCCTATATGGGGCAACACTCATCCAGTGAAGATGAGGCGTAGAGAAGAGGAACAAAGTGCCAATCTCTCGTCTTGTGGGCTCAAGAGGAATTAGACAACGAAGAGGTAAGTCTCCGATTTACCTTATGATGAATTATCTTCAACATATGATTCTCTTTATACCGAATTTAAGAAAACCGCAAAGAGCTCTTATTTTCAAAAAGAAAAATCAAACTACTAGAAGAACAGTTCAAACGATTCCTACATCTGTTTCTATTTGTGAAAAGGAAAGTTCTACTTGTTCTAATCATGATACAAAACCAACTTATAATTGAAAACGAAGGAAATCACCAAGAGGGGGTGAATTGGGGATTTTAAAACCTTTTAAAATAACTTTGCACCTAAGCTGAAGCTGAACGTAAAAAGATTGGGAAGAATAGCTTGACACGTAAAGTTTATCCCGGTTCGGTCTAAACTCTTGACCTACGTCCAGTCCCTGCATTCTCCGGGTTTTTCTACTATCACTCAAATCGATACACACTCGTACTCAAGGATTATCCTCTCTCTAGGATACACTCCCCTTACAAGTTGTAATCCAAATCCCAATCTCCAAGTCCCCTTGACTTGAGATTATTTCAATGGATGAATAGTTTGTGTAACAGTACTCTCTCACAGAAGATATTGATAAACACCGAGGCTCTTTGTATATCAAATACAATACGTAAAGAAAACTGAATGTATATGTAACTCTTGAGCTTGCTTTTCGTTTCTGCTTAATTTGTTGTGTCTTCCGAAGTTTGTAATCTGCTCCTTATATAGTGGTGAATTTCTATGTGACCGTTACTTCTCAATTCGGCATGTTCTTCATTTGAAATTCAGCTTGATGATGATTATAGCCGTTGGTTCTAATTTCGGTGATTGAATTCAGGACGCGTGAAATCTTTTCGATTCGCTGCGTGTATTCAATGCCTTGTTTGATCCAATTAATACCCGAAACATTCTGAATTTAGAGTGGTTAAATATACATATGAATTCTCTAAATGAATGTAATTAACTCGCATAAAATTGGTAAGTTTGTAGTTCAAACTAATCAGATGAAACCAAGAACGATCATATTTGTTTGCCGCTTTAAACTCGAGTTCGCCAAGTCGCTCGAGTTCGCAGGCTCGAGTCCATTAGTGTTTAGGCTCGAGTTTAACACTATTCATGCCTAAGAGATTTGGTCATTCGAAAGTGTGAACTGGAGCATGAATACAAACTCTGGAGTTTGCACACTTGCTTTACTCTCTTTCAATGAAGGGCTCGAGTTCATAATCTCAGCTCGAGTTCGATTTCATTTATTCCATGGCTTATTGGAGTGAACTCGGAGGTTTGAACATATACTGGAGTTTTTAAATGAGGGAGAACTTGGGAGCTCTCGCCAAGGAAAAACTCGAGCTTGCACAATGTGCTCGAGTTTACTCGTTTTGTAAACTCTTCTTCGTGTGTCAAACCATAGAGTAAACTCTAAAAAAAGTGTTAAGCTCGAGTCCATATATTTGGGCTCGAGTGTTCATCAATTTACAGCCATAGGAATAAGCAAACTCTACACAAAAATATAAACTCTGAAGTTTAAAGAGATGGTTTTCAATTGGAAAATGTTCCCGCCAGAGGCAAACTCGAGCTTGTCTATACAGCTCAAGTTTACTTATTTGTAAACTTTTATTACTATACCATGGGAGCTTAGGCTCGAGTTTATTTATTCGAAGACTGAGAGTTTGTCATGCTGAAATAGCCTCGATGTGCTCTGTTTTGCATAAAGAACTCGAGCTTGCCTAGTTAGGCTCGAGTTTTGCGATGACAGAATGTTTTTGACTCTTTTGTCTTATTAAAACATTCATACTTGTTTACAATTATTATTAATCATCAAAACACATAGAGAACTAACAATAATGAATTATCTACCGAATATAAACTTGTTCAAAATGAATTTGATGAACTTGCTGAAAAATATTTTGCTTTAAAAAGGAAGAATACAACACTTGAACAACAAGTAGAAAATCTTTCTGTTCTCGAAAATCTCATATGTGATGAATGTCTTATTCGAAAAAGAAAAATGAATATCTTACAAAGACTATTGAAAAATTCACTAGAGGAAGTGAAATGCTTGAAATAATTTTGAAACAAAGAAAGATTCACAAATGAAAATCAGAATTGGTTACAAACCCGATTGTGACAAAAAGAAAGGCAAAAGAAACATGGACAAAGATCTTACATGAATTACTTTCAAAAATCTGTTCATACTTCAAATCCTTTTGCACATTGCAACTATTGTAATAGAAAAGGTCATACCACTTCTTCATGTTTTCATAGAAAGGATAGAAAAATTAAACCTGTAGGAAACTACCAATGGGTGCCTAAGGGATCCTATATGATTCCTAAGACACAAACTAACCCAAAAGGACCCAAAGAATATTGGGTACCTAAAAGATGATGTCTCCTTTTATGCAGATTTGTCTTAGAGCATCAAATCCCAATAAGTGGTACATTGACAAGTGGATGCTCAAGACACATGATCGGAGACCAATCCAAGTTTGCTTCAATCAAACATAAGGAAGGTGGCAAGATAACATTTGGTGGAAATGAGTCCTAAGAATTGTCGTGGCATTGGCAAATTGGAAACAAGAATGGACCTCAAATCAAAGATGTTTATCTTGTGGATGGATTATGTCACAACCTCCTCGCTGTGAGTCAAAGCATGCACAAAGGAAATCTAGTCATCTTTGATTCAGAAGAATGTTTGATTGTAAGTAAGGATGTTCTCTCCTTAGATAGTATTAAACCCAAAGCATTATTCAGAGCTCCAAGAGAAGGTAATTGCTACACTCTTAATTTGTCTAAAAACAATTCTGATTCTGAAAATGTTTTGTTGGTAACTTAGATGAAGGTTGGTTATGGCATAAACGTTTAGGACATGTTAATATGATTCAACTTGATAAACTACAGAAAAAGGAATTGGTCATTGGTTTACCAAAACTTTCTTTTAAGAATGATATGATCTGTGATGCATGCCAAAAAGGTAAACAAACCAAATCTTCTTTCAAATAAAAAACAGAAATATC
This sequence comes from Acacia pycnantha, assembly GCA_025563575.1. Classification (NCBI taxonomy): domain Eukaryota; kingdom Viridiplantae; phylum Streptophyta; class Magnoliopsida; order Fabales; family Fabaceae; genus Acacia; species Acacia pycnantha. The sequence goes on from JAMWYP010000791.1 coordinate 12,309, forward strand.
AACTAATAGACCTCTTCAATTACTCCATATGGATTTAGTTGGACCAGCTAGGGTAAAAAGCCTTGGTGGCAATCTTTATACATTGGTTATAGTAGATGATTTCTCAAGGTTTACATGGGTCATTCTTTTATCATCAAAAGACAAAACATTTGATCAATTTATTGTGTTTGCCAAGAAGGTCCAAAACGAGAAAGGATTCTCTATTGTGTGTATTCGTACAGATCATGGTGGAGAATTTGAGAATCATGCCTTTGGAGATTTCTATGATAATATGGGAATCAATCATAACTTCTCACCTCCAAGAACCCCACAAAGAAATGGAGTTGTTGAAAGAAAGAATAGAGTGCTTACCGAAATGGCAAGGTCAATGCTAAATGAGAACCAAACATCTCAAGTGTTTTGGGTCGATGCTATGAGCACCGCTTGTTACATATCAAACAGGCATATCTCCGGAAGAAATTGAACAAAACTCCCTATGAGCTCTACAAAGGAAGAAAACCCAACTTAGCTCACTTACACATCTTTGGATGTAAATGCTTCATCCACAATAATGGTAAGGACAGACTTGGGAAAATTTGATTCCAAAGTCGATGAAGGTATATTCTTGGGTTATTCAAGTAGAAGTAAAGCATATAGAGTGTATAATACCCGCAATCACACCGTTGAAGAATCTATGCATGTTGTTTTCAGAAACCAAATCTAACAAGTCCTTGGATGATGATGATGATTTTCCTATGACAAACCAAACTTCTATTTCAACAAATACCGAAAATGCTTTGCAAAATGATTCTCAAACCGAAAACATTGTGAAAATGCTTGTGAAAACAAAGTGTTCAAACTCAACCAAAATCATGGAGATACAAGAGGAGTCATCCTCTGGATCAAGTGATAGGTGATGCAAATCAAGGAGTAAGAACCAGAAAAAGCACTTTAAATGAAGTTACTTTTTCAGCTTTCATTTCTAAAATTGAACCCTCTAAAATTGATGAAGCCCTTTCGCACAATGATTGGGTTATAGCAATGCAAGAGGAGTTACATCAATTTGAAAGAAACCAAGTTTGGGACTTGGTACCTGACCTAAAGACCATCCGGTCATTGGTACTAAATGGGTATTCAAGAATAAATGTGATGAATCCGCCATAATCATTCGTAATAAGGCAAGGCTAGTTGCAAAAGGCTATAATCAAGAAGAAGGAATTGATTATGAAGAAACTTATGCTCCAAAGAGCAAGATTGGAAGCTATAAGAGTTCTTTTAGCCTTTGCTCGTGTTAAAGGATTCAAACTTTTTCAAATGGATGTGAAATCCGCCTTTTAAATGGTTTTATACAGAGGAAGTTTATGTTGAACAACCTCCAGATTTCAAAATGAACATCATCCGATCATGTTTATCATCTCAAGAAAGCCTTATATGGTCTTAAGCAAGCTCCTAGAGCTTGGTATGAGAGGTTAAGTACTTTCCTTCTTGATCAAGGATTTGTTAGAGGAAAAGCAGATACAACTCTCTTTATAAAGAAAAATAAACTTGGTGATGTCTTAATAGCTCAAATTTATGTTGATGACATTATTTTTGGTGCTACTAATGATACTATGTGTGAAGAATTTGCTAAGACAATGCAGGGAGAGTTTGAGATGTCCATGATGGGAGAACTCAATTACTTCCTTGGACTTCAAATCAAGCAACGTCATGATGGAATTTTCATTTCCTAGACCAAGTATTTGAAAGACCTATTGAAAAAGTATGGTCTAGTTGACTGTAATGGAGCAGATACTCCAATGAGTTCAACCGCAACTCGGATGCCGATGAAAAGGGACTCGACTTCAACATCACTAAATATAGGGGAATGATTGGATCATTACTCTATCTTACAAAAAGCCGCCCGTATATTCAATTTAGTGTTGGAATGTGTGCTAGATTCCAACCGCACCCATGGAGTCTCATGCCGAACATGTTAAAAGGATTTTTAGATATCTTGCCGATACAAAGACTCTTGGATTGTGGTTTCCCAAAGATCAACCCGAACACTTGGTAGCTTATACCGACTCGCATCATGCAAGCTACAAGACCGACGTAAAAGCACCAAGTGGCCAATGTGAGTTCTTTGGAGGTTCATTAGTATCTTGGTTCGAAGAAAAAGCATACCACGTGGGCCGTGTCATCCACCGAAGCCGAGTATGTTGCTGCCTCAAGTTTCCGTGCTCAAGTTCTTTGGCTCAAACAACAATTGTGTGATTTGGGAGTTCATCTCAAAGAAATCCCAATTCTTTGTGACAACACAAGCACAATAAGCTTGGCAAAGAATCCTGTTCAACACACTAGAACCAAGCATATTGATGTTAGACATCACTTCATAAGAGATCATGTTCAAAAGAAAGATGTCAAAGTCATGTTCATCCCAACTCACTTGCAACTTGCTGATATCTTCACCAAACCATTAGCAAAAGAACAATTTGTGTTCATAAGAAGAGAATTGGGAATGGTAAATCCCAATGAGTTGTGAGTAATCTCTACCCAATTGAATGTTAGTTATGTTTTTGATGTTTATTGTTTTACTAACTTAAGCATCGGAGTATGTAGATATGTTTTGTGTGTGATGTGTATTGAAATCAATATTCCAAACCATCGACCGCAAGTAAGTCGTTACAAACTCGAGCCTACCAAAGTTAGACTCGAGCCGAGAGAACCAAAGAGAGAAGCAATTATCTCAGTCACCAAACTCGAGCCTATTAGTTAACGGACTCGAGTTCGCTGGAGACAGAGAGCAACCCATCTCGTGAGAATCTGACAGACTCGAGCCTATTAGTTGAAGGACTCGAGTTCGCGGGAGACAGAGAGCAACTTAGTTTAGAGAACCTGACAGACTCGAGCCTAGCAAGAAACTTCAAGGGTTCACACATATACTCTTGAACTCCAGGTTAGTACCGTTACACAAACTCGAGCCCGCACTTGTGAACTCGAGTTTGCGTCGATAAATTTCTTTTAAAACCCGATCGCTCATCTTCACCGAATATCACCCTCGAGCCTAAACCTAATTTTCTCCCAAAATCTCTCAATCTCCTCGACGAAAACCGAAAGCATGGCTTCCAAACGATCCGCAACTCAAGATTCCCAATCCTCCGATCATCAAGAACCCCAATCCGATCAACCGAAAGTCTCTCGCCCCCCCGCAGCAAAATCGTTTCCCAAACGATTCAAGCACGGAATTGACAAGCAAATTCCTCGGAATCCCTTTGACCCATGCTACCCCTATAACCACAAATAAGATGGACACCCCAAAGAAACCCTCAACCGCTCGAAACACCACCTAGAAGGGGCAAAGAGAAGGTCTATAAAACTAGAAAGACCAACACGAGTCCTCTTGCAACCGGTCGCTAGCTCTCAAGCTCAATCATCCTCCCATCATCAACACTCTGTTCCTCGTGTATCTAGAGACACCTGACCTTATTTGAAATTTACAATCACTCTTCCATTCCTAAGGGATTCTTTAGCGAGGTCTGCCACCTAACCGTGAGGATGCCATAAGATTCAAGGAGAATTATGAGGCTAAGAGTTTTTGTCCTTCTGTCTATGTCAATTTAGATACCTTAAAAGAGGAATGTAGCCTTGATCTCACCCATTGGCTTAGCCAATTTGAACCTCTCATATCCATTAGAGCTTCATATAGTCCATCTTTTGTCAAAGCCTTTTATTACTGCATGCAAAGTGACAATTTATTGGATGAGGATAGAAATCTAGTTGAGGAAAGGATTACCACAACCATTAGAGGAAAACAGATTACCATCACCGCGCATACCTTAATGCCCTCCTCCAAATCCAAAATCCCCCTCCTGTTGCATCCCCAAACTATACCGATAGGCAGATATACTCACTCCTCAAACCCGATGAGCCTGTCCCCGATGGTTTAGAGATTCTAAATTTCACTCCAGTATCAATGCCCCCTAAGCAAAGAGCTGCCTGGTACATATACACTAGAAATCTCGTCCAAAAAGGAGGTAACTTCACCCATTTTGCAAAGAAGGACTTTCCTATCTTTGCCTCTATCATAGATCAAGTTCCTCACAATATAGGAGATTGGATCTTCAAAGAGATGTTCAAATTTCGTTTTCATGGAAGGAAAACATCTCAAATACCCTTTGCTAGTCTTATCTCGCAATCATGTTCCATGAAAGAGTATGGTACCTACCGCCATGAGAAACCCGAAAACCGGCAAAGTTTGGTCAACATATCCCGAACCTTATGAGGATAAGTTTTGATCAAGGTAGTGATCACTCCAACTCAATCAAGACCCGCTAGATCCAGAGCCAATCGCCTAGAGTTCAAGAGGCTCGAGTGCACCACCTCCACCACAATCATTCCCTTCGATTTGGATGAAAGAATCAAGACTTACATTGCCCAAGTTATTTCGATATCTCTTCCAAGATGGAATCGAATTCACGCAAGTGAAGAAAGGATATGAGGAGTTGACCGATGCCCAAGAAGATCTAATTCTTGAGCATGAAATTATCAAAGACAAAGTTCAAGGCCTCCGTGACCAAATTGGAGATCACTCAATCAAGATTTCCACCCTTTTGGTGTCTATGGCTAGCCTTCATGACAAAATGGACAAAGTCTTACAACATCACCATCTCTTCGCCGCCCTAGCTCCTCGGACCCTCCACCTACTTCGCACCAATCCCAATCCAACCAACCACATCCATAGCCCCCGAACCATCTACACATGATCCTCGCTCTTCAGCCAACCTCTACCCCATCTGATCCTCCCTTGTTTGCTGATGACAACGGGGGAGAAGAGTTGAAGTAAAGAAGCAGACAATTTCTTAATGTTTCGATCATTTTTTGGTTATATGTATATTTGAAACTCTAAATGTCATTTTGTAATCTATTGAATACTTTAGCTTATGCAATATGACAATATGTATTATGCAATGAACAATGCTTATTTGATTCATGTTTATGTCTCGTCGCTAACTCGATCATCGAATCGATCTCTAATGTTAAAATCCAATTCCTGATGCATTTTCACTGAACATTTATGCTTCATTGATTTCAAATGATCAAACAAATGTTTTTTAAAGAAGTTAATTGTTTACAAGTGTTGTCATCATCAAAAAGGGGGAGAATGTTAGTTCTCTATGTGTTTTGATGATTAATAACAATTGTAAACAAGTATGAATGTTTTAATAAGACAAAAGAGTCAAAAACATTCTCATCATCGCAAAACTCGAGCCTAACTAGGCAAGCTCGAGTTTGCTGCAAAACAGAGAGCACATCAGCTATTTCAAAGATGCCAAACTCGAGTCTGAATAAATAAACTCGAGCCTAAACTCCCATGGTATAGTAATAAAAAGTTTACAAATAAGTAAACTCGAGCCTGTATAGACAAGCTCGAGTTTGCCCTCCAAGGGAACATTTTCCAATTGAAAACCATCTCTTTAAACTTCGAGTTTATATTTTTGTGTAGAGTTTGCTTATTCCTATGGTCAGAATTGATGAACACTCGAGCCCAAGTATATGGACTCGAGCCTAACACTTTTTATAGAGTTTACTCTATGGTTTGACAAACGAAGAAGAGTTTACAAAAAGGTAAACTCGAGCCTCGTTATTGCAAGCTCGAGTTTTTCCTGCGCAGAGCTCCCAAGTTCTCCTCATTTAAAACTCCAGAGTATATGTTCAAACCTCCAGCTCACTCCAATAAGCCATGGAATAAATGAAATCAAACTCGAGCCCGAGATTATGAACTCGAGCCCTTCATTGAAAGAGAGTAAAGCAAGTGTACAAACTCCGAGTTTGTATTCATGCTCCGCCACACTTTCGAATGACCAAATCTCTTAGGCATGAATAGTGTTAAACTCGAGCCTAATCACTAATGGACTCGAGCCCGCCCGGTTTGTGAAATATTATCTCGTGTGCTCGCACGATAAAAAGCTCAGTGATGATTCGAACTCGAGCCTACCTTTGTGAACTCGAGTTTACATGTTGAGACAATTTACAAACTCCAGAGTTTACATCAAAACTCCAAAGTTTGCTCCTCACAGAAGATAAACTAGATACTCAAAGTGCCTTACGAACTCGAGCCTGACTTGGCGAACTCGAGTTTAAAGCAACAAAGAAATATGATCGTTATCGGTTTCATCCTGATTAGTTTGAACTACAAACTTACCATTTTTATGCGAGTTAATTACATTCATTTAGAGAATTCATATGTATATTTAACCACTCTAAATTCAGAATGTTTCGTGTATTAGTTGATCAAACAAGGCATTGAATTCACGCGAACGAATCGAAGAAGGATTTCACGCGTCTCGGAATTCAATCAGCCGAAATTCAGAACCCAACGGCTATAATCATCATCAAGCTGAATTTCAAATGAAGAACATGCCGAATTGAGAAGTAACGGTCACATAGCAATTCACCACTATATAAGGAGCAGATTACAAACTTCGCAAGATACGACAAATCAAGCAGAAACGAAAAGCAAGCTCAAGAGTTACATATACATTCAGTTTTCTTTCTGTATTGTATTTGATATACAAAGAGCCTCAGTGTTTATCAATATCTTCTCCGTGAGAGAGCCGTTATACAAACTATTCATCCATTGTAATAATCTCAAGTCAAGGGGACTTGAGATTGGGATTTCATATTACAACTTGTAAGGGGAGTGTATCCTAGAGAGAGGATAACTTTGAGTACAGAGTGTGTATCCGATTTGAGTGATAGTAGAAAACCTGAGAGTCTGGGATGGACGTAGGTCAAGAGTTTGGACCGAACCAGATAAACTTTTCGTGTCAAGCTCTTCTTCCCTATCTCTTTACGTTCAGCTTCAGCTTAGGTGCAAAGTTATTTTAAAAGTTTTTAAAATCCCCAATTCACCCCCCTCTTGGTGATTTCCTTTGTTTTCAATCATGAATAATACATGTATAATGTATTCTTCAAACTTCGTGTTGCAATAGTAACCAAATGTGTTTGTTTTTGTGATGATGTATTTGCTTATAATAATGTTGGTATATATGACGTTAGCTACTATGAATTATTTAATATTTAACCATGCATTCTTAATATTGCTAGCTCTCAATTCTCAACAACTCATCGTCTCCTATTTGCTTTGTGCTTGATCAAGTCAAAAGAATATACGTAATTATATGTTGTTTTGCAGATTTCAAAGTTGAGCATTGACAAAGAAATATATATTACATGTATACTACTCCTATTGGATTGGAGCTCAAGGAGTACTATTGGTGTTATAACGGGAAGTTGCTCATCTTAAAAACCAAAGTCCAAATTATTATCATTTTCCATATGTAATTGTTGCCAAAAAACAATCATGTAAGTGGACCGTATTTCTATTCAATTTCACAAAGTCTTTTCTATTTTTATTGGACATGATCTTGTTTGAAGTAATATTGAATTAATATTAAACGTGGATCTTGGGAGTAAATACAGCTCGGAAAAACACGCTCTACTCCATTTGTCCATGAGTAAAAATGTCATTTTTGGTCCTTTAGGGACTAAAACGATTTGAATTTGGAGGGATTAAAATGCTTCACAAAAATGACTAAAAGGACTAAAAAGACCTTTTTTACCGTTTAAGGACGAAAATGACATTGTTTTTTACTCAGAACCAAAATGGGTAAGCGTGTTATTTCAAAATGGACCAAAAAGGGTATTTACTCTAATCTTTATTAAACTGGACATCATCTTTATTTAGAGTAGTCTAAGCTTTGATCGTACAAAGTTGTGTGGCCGTAAAAATGAACAAAGGGCGAAAGCTCTCAACTCATAATATTCCTACAGATCATACTTTTTTTAAAAATAAAAATAAAAATACAAATCCTTCATAGAAATACACACGCACATGCCTTTATTTCCTTTCTTAAAAAAATCGTAATAAGCATAGTTTCGAGGTTGGATTTAAAGGGAAATCTGTACTCATGAATGGAAGGGCGAAATTTAGTGATTAATAGTATTGGGAAAACCATGCTTGGTTTTTTAAGTAGTTGAAGTCTAATTAATAGTATTGTTGGCAAATTTTCAGTTTTCTAGAGAAAGTGGTTTCTGATTGGGCGCAGAAGGACAAGTAGATCAAATATTGACATTGTAATTTTATATCGACTTGTAATACCTCCGAGTGTGTTATATTTACTCAAAGCCATGTATTGCTTAGTGGGTTTCGAGAAATTATATACGTATTGTCAAAATCATAGTATGTTTGAAAATATATGCATTTATTGATTATTCAAATATACAAGTTGTTATGGATTCAAATAAAGGGCCCGCGCACACAGGCCCAAAACATGTACCATAGGCTGAATCTCCCTTCAATCGTGTACACGATCAATTACCCATGGAATATGCCTATAATTTCGAGGCGCTGTATTGTAATGGAGGAGGCACTTGCAAGACGCGGGAGGCGATAACAATGGCGGGCAGTGGATGCAAGGCAAGGAGAACGAAACCCTAGGTAATCCTTATAAATAGTGAGGTTGCTCTAGCAGTGTGTTCACTACGTTCACTATTCCATTCTTACCATTCGCCTCACCGTGCACACACACCACCCTATCCGGCGAAAAGCCTACTCGTGGTAAGCACAAAGGATCGTTGAAAGCATTCTCTCGATATCTCTTCATAGATACGTGAATGGTCCTTCTCTCTCTCCGTGCCTCTACTCTTAAGACACCGTTGAGGAAATCTTTGATCCGATATTAATACCTCCTAGCCCATCGAGGCTAGACATTTGTGTTCTACACCAGAACATTGGCACCGATCATGGGGAACCGTAAACTTCGATTCCCAGAATCATAAAAAGCTATTGATAACCACTGAAGATGGCTATAAGAACTAGAGTCGCGCCGCATACTCCGGGCGGAACAACCGCCCGAGGGACAACTCTCAACCGTTACTCCAGAGGAAACAATCCAACATTCAAACTCGCCTGCCTCTGAGGCGGGTGAGCCACACCGGCGCGAGGGACCGAGGGCTAAAACGAGGATACCGCTCACTCTCCACATCCCTAGCTTGGTCAGATTTCATTAGGGCAAGCATTCAGACCAGGTTCGTGGGGATCCCTTGACCTTTTCCCGAGTTTCGTATTGATAATCCCGACATCCGCTTGCCGCATACATGCTTTCAGGGATCCCGATCCGACGTATGGACAATATGGAAAACTGCGCGCCTTCAAAGAGATGAGGATTCCTGCACTCATTCGAGAGTGATTTGGAACATCGACCACCGTATGGCGGTAGGGAAAAGCAGATAAGATGCCGAAGGCCGGAGGAGCAAAGATGAGGCTAGAGCGAAACAAGTTTCGAGCGAAGGGCCGAAGGGCGCTGGTTCGAACCGGGCCGCTAACTCGACCTCTATACATGTCAAATCCAAGAAGAACCTCAGGGAAGCAGGTGATCCTTACTGGATCAAGCTAAGATCCCGAGATTGGAAGATGGTCATAAGGTCAGTATGAGAACCAACTCGAGCGGTGACATTAAGAACGGCAAGAGACAAAAAGTCTCAAGGCCGTCGGTGCCTCATCATCTCCTGGTCGAGAAGAAAGCAACCTATTGAAAATCCGGCCAAGCCAAAGCTGGAGCAGCCACGCCTCATCGCTCGATAAATCAAACAATAATGGTAGAGGAAGTCTGGGAGGACCGATTTGCCGCTCAATTCACCGACTGGGTTATGACGACAGTATACCCCAAGGGGCTTGGATTTAAGGGAGTTGCGAAATACGATGGAACCGAAGACCCTTTGAATCACTTGAACAACTTCAAAATGGAGATCAAGTGGCAAGGGGATAGCTAGGAAAGTCATACCCCGGCTATTTGCCGAACATCTGTAAAATAGTGAAGTTGCTGTTTCACTCCTGTCGTTATTCTCTATACTCAATATGAAAACATTGGAGCAAAAGTTCATGAACTTTGCAACAAGTGACGATAACCCAAGACCGAAGCTTCAACTCGATCAAGTCGATAAGGACCAGGGGAAACACTTTCTAAATACCTGACCGCTTTTAAAATATGGCTTTGCATGTCTTGGGACCGGAAAGAAGAGGTACACTCCAGCACTCGGCACCATAGCCGGTTTGGATGTATCATCCCGGGCTGAAAAAGTCAACTCGTGAAGCTCCGCCACACAACTCGGGCCGATTCCAGACAGTCTTCAACAATACCTCGGACTCCGGGAGCAGATGGAGATGGCGACCTCGGTTGTAAAGGAGCGAGCTAAGAGCCCACCACCTCGGGGAAGAGAGAGTCATGAAGGATATAAAAGAAGTCCCCGTGTTCCTGTGACACCACAGTGCAAGCCCCGGGATGGTAAGGGTGGATGCCAAATATGAAAGGTACACCCCTTGAAGATATCCTGCAAAGCTAGCGTGAAGGAAGTATGCGCAACTAAATGAAGAAGGTAGAAAAGCCTCGGCCCCTTGGTGAAAGAGCAACCGGCAGACAAGACTCCTCTTTTTGTGAATTCCATGATCAACATGGTCACACAATCGAAAGCAATGCCGGGATCTGGTGACGCCAAAGGGGAAATTCTCCATGAAGGAAGTGCTCCGTAAGCACGTCATCCGCACTAGTGGCAAAGCAAGAGTAACATGCTTTATTGTGGGAAGGCCGAGGCAAAGAGCCCACCTCGAAAAGAGAAAAGACCTCAAAAAGAAGGCCGAGGACATAGTGGATAATGGGAGTTTCCCTAAGCCAAATATGACCGTAATGTAATCAGCTGGAGGCTTAGCAAAGTGAGGGGACTCAACAAGTCAAATGTTGAATACCTTAGGAGGTATTATCAATTTGAGATCACCCAAAGTTCAAAGAAGATCTCGGGTAAAACCCGATCTCCCGTGCTCGCCTTTACCAACAAGGACTTGGAAGACGTCACGCCTTGACACCATGACTTCCGGATTGGTAAATAACTAGAACTTTGGTCAATTGCTCAGTGTTAAGAAGAGATTTTGTGGATAATGGAGGCAAGTTGACATCATACTGGAACGCTGCTCGCGGATGAACTTTGATTCGTATATTTTGAAGCCAGTTAAAACGACCTTGACCGGTTTTAATGGGAAGTGATACTCGTCCAAAGGGGTATGTTGATCTTAAGCCGACTTAAGGTGATGAAATATGCATTTAAATACGAGAGGGTTCTGGTTTGTGGTTGCTGATTTCCCCTCCTCGTATAATATAATCCTGGGCCGACCAACTATTCACAATTGGGACATGTTGGTATCGACAAAACATCGAAGTGAAGATGTTCAACCGAAGAATAAGAGTAAATAACCTTTTTGGTCCCCGGAAAAAGTACGAACTCTTTTCGATCCCTAACTAAAAATAACTCGTCCCGTAATCCCCGCGAAATCAAAAAATCCCATGTTCCTTCCTTAGTGGGGCTAGCTCCTAACGACGTCACTAACGTTGCTAATGTGTAACGTGAGTTGGTTCTTACACATGCCACGTAGGGAGGCCAAAACGACGTCGTTATATAAATAATTCTTTGGTCCCCTGGAAAGTACTGACCCCTTTTTGATCCCTAACTAAAAATAACTCGTCCCGTCATCCCCGGGAAATCAAAAACATCCCACGTAAGTCCTTCGCCGTTAGCTCTTAACGGCGTCACAAACATTACCGATGTGTAACGTGAGTTGGTGCAGGGTGCTTCGCTACCTTCAACATTTTTTTACTTGTTGAAAAGTATATTCACCGACCTCACCGCTGATTTTGAGAAGTATAGAAGATTCAGCAGTGAACACCGTCTAACTCCGACGAAACCTAGGCGAGAGCGCCGCCGTTGTTGCTTGGCTCCATCGGTTGAGTTGATGGCGACGGTGGCGGCGCCTCGAGTTGCTTCGAGAGCGCGGCTTTCTTCCTCGGGAAGAAGGCTTCGCTGCTTCTGGGCTTGAGATTTGGGGCATCAATAGACAAGCGTGATCTCTCGACCAAAGGAAAACTCAAGCGCAGAGAGCATCAAGTTGAACTGAAGATAGGACATCATTTTGATCAATTTGACAAAGAACCCGATGGAGTTGACGATAACGTATTCGAAGTTAAAGACGAAGTTATATTTGACGACTATAGACATCATTACACATCGTCAACGTTAGTGACGCGTTAGGAGCTAATCGACTTGAAGGACTAACAAAGGGATGTTTTTGATTTCCGGGGATAACGGGACGACGTTATTTTTAGTTAGGGATAAAAAAGGGTGCCTACTTTTTCCAGGGGACCAAAAAGGGTATTTACTCATAAAATTATAAACGACGTCGTTTTGGCTTCCTACGTGATATGTGACCTGACCAACTCACGTTACACTCGGCAACGTTAGTGACGCCGTTAGGAGCTAAGCGACGGAAGGACTAACGTGAGATTTTTTGATTTCCCAGGATGACGGGACGAGTTATTTTAGTTAGGATCAAAAAGGGGTCCGTACTTTTTTACGGGGACCAAAAAGGTATTTACCAAAGAATAAAGTGGCGACCGTGAAGGGGTTCAAAAGGGGTCCCGGCAATGCTACTTCAACACGGTTAAGGAAGCCAAGGGCGATCCAACCCACTTATCCGGCCGCACGAGCAAAGTCCCCGAGGCAAGTTCTCATGGGAAAGCTCGGTAAACTTGGTGGAATTGGATTTGCGCGAGGAGGAGAAAATGCGAAAGACTCGAACCCAACGGCGAGCCGGAGGACCTAGTTCCAGTACGAGCCGAGACAAAGTTACAAAGATTGGCGGACACTTGATCCCGAGATATGAGAAGAGGCTAGAGAGGTTCTTGCAAGATAATAAAGATGTGTTTGCTTGGCACCGATTCGAGATACCCGGGATCGACCGGATTTCTGTTGTCACCGGCTCGCGATTCAACGGGGTCCACCCCGGTATCCCAAAAGAAGTGAAACTCCGCGAGAGAGCGGAAAGCCCCGGAGGCACACGTGGCGAAATTATTGGAAGCCGGTTTTATCCGGAAATAGAGTACACCACGTGGCTATCTAATGTTGTCCTTGTCAAGAAGCCTAATGGAAAGTGGAGAGTACGTATCGATTACAAGGATTTGAAAAAGTATGCCCGAAGGATTCATTTCCAATGCCGAATATTGATCAACTTCGTTGATAGCTCTTCCGGATTTCGCTTTGCTGTCTTTCATGGATGCATATTCTGGTTACAATCAGATTGCCATGCATCTGGAGGACCAAGCAAAAATGGAATTCATTACTGAAAGGGCGAACTACTGTTATAATGTGATGCCTTTCGGCTTGAAGAATGCGGGAGCCACATACCAAAGAATGATGAATCGGGTCTTCGAAGACCGGTTGGGAAAAAATGTCGAGGTGTACATAGATGATATGATCGTCAAGTCTTTGAGTAGAGTCAACAACGTGTAAGACTACGATGGAGATATGGTAGGAGAGAGTTTGATATTGTATTTATCAGTGGGTAACGAAATCATTGTTGAAAGTCCCGAGGGTATCTCGCTGGAACTTTCCTTACACTTCAACTTTTGCACCTCAAACAACCAATATGAATATGAGGCTTTAATTGTTGGCTTGCTTCAAGCAAAAGAAAGTGGAGCTCGTCGAGTACAGGTTTCTACTGATTCTCAATTGGTAGCTTCCCAGATCAACGGAACGTACCATGCCAAAGGAACCCTAATGATCAAATACCTGGGGAAGGTAAGGGAAATCATCACGGAGTTTGACGAAGTAACCGTAGTAGCACATTCAAGAGGAGAAAACGTGAGAGGCGATGTTTTATCTAAATTGGCGAGCACGAAAAGCCCAGAAATCACCGCACGATTGTCCAACGAGCCTTTTGGAACCAAGTTGCGTGATGGTCATCTTAGAGACCCGGTGATTGGAGGAAACCCATTGCTGATTACTTGGAAAGAGGAATCCTCCCCGATGAGCCATTAGAAGCAAAGAAGTTGACAAGAACGGCGGCTTCATATGCGCTTGTTAATGATCAATTGTATAGGAAAGGTTTTCATTCTCCGATGATGAAATGCATTGCGGCAAATGAAGCTCGATATGTCCTTGCTGAGATACACGAAGGAATAACGGTTACCAGCGTGGGAGCGAAGGCCACGGCTAGAAAGCGGTCGGGTTTGGGTATTTCGGCCGACCATGGCGTAGATTCAAAGACACGTTCAAAAATGTGATAGGCACCAAAAGCATGGTAACACGATCGTGTCACCTCAACCCAGGTTGTAGGTAATCACGGGCACCATGGCCATTTTTAAATGGGGAATGGACTGCTAGGACCCTTGGCGCGAGTTCTAGCTGGACAATTACGATGGCTCATTATGGCGTAGATTACTTCACAAAGTGGATTGAGGTAGAGCACTGCCGCCACGATCACGTCGGCTCGGGTGCGAAGTTCTTGCGAAAGAACATTATATCGCGGTTTGCAATACCGGCGAAATCGTCACAAACAACGGAACCCGAGTTTATTGACAAAGGCTTTCAAAAGTTGGTATACGATTTCAACATCCAACAACACTTCGCGTCGGTAGAACATCCGCAATCCAATGGACAAGGCGAAGCGGCCAATAAAGTCATAGTGGACGGATTAAAGAAGAGGATAGAAGATGCTACGTCTAGATGGGTAGACCAGCTGCCATATGTCTTGTGGGTTTCGCACTAGCATCCAATCTTCAACGGGAGAAACACCTTTCGAGGTTAACATATGGATGTGAGGCCATGATCCGGTAGGGTGGAGAATCGTCTTGGCAAAAAGGTTATAGCCCTTGAACGAATAGGAAACAATGAGGCAATCGCGGTTGAGTTAGATTTAGTGGATGAAGTCAGTTGCGCCCATTGTCGAGACACAGCGGCTAAACAACTTATCTCAACCCGATATAACAAGAAGGTGCGACCTCGGTCATTCGAGAAGGAAGCCTCGTCCTTCGGAGGCGAGCATTGGCAACAAAAATGCCACGGAGGGAAAGCTTGCTCCTAATTGGGAAGATCCTTACCGAGTTGCGGAGTGTCTCGGAAAAGGAGCTTACAAGTTGGAGATCTGCGAAGAAACTTGTCAGCGAACATGGAATGCGAACAAGCTGAAGGCTTATTATAGTTGAAGCCCAAACTTGAAAGAGTGTGATCTTACGTCGAAAGGTCATGTAATGAGTTTACTTGTTTTAAATTGACATGGTTTTTCTGAAAACGCGTTGCTGATTACAAATCCATGAATAAGGGCTCTTTAGCCGGTTTCTACAAGTTGAATCGTTGTTTCCTTTATGATGATACAACATGTAGAAACCACGGTAACCAAACCAGTTTCCAAAATCATGTCCAATTCAAACATGTAGAAGTCGGGGTAATAAAACCCAGACTTCCAAAATCATGTCAAATTAAACATGTAGAAGTCGGGGTAATGAAACCCGACTTCCAAAATCATGTCCAAATTAAACATGTAGAGGTTCGGGTAATCAAACCCGACTTCCAAAATCATGTCAATTTAAACATGTAGAAGTCAGAGTAATGAAACCCGACTTCCAAAATCATGTCCAAATTAAACATATAGAAGTCGGGGCAATAAAACCCGACTTCCAAAATCATGTCCAATTTAAACATGTAGAAGTCGGGGTAATGAAACAGACTTCCAAAGTCATGTCCAAATTAAACATGTAGAAGTCGGGGTAATGAAACCGACTCCCAAAATCTTGTCCAATGTAAACATGTAGAAATCGGGGTAATGAAACCCGACTTCCAAAATCATGTGCAATATAAACATGTAGAAGGCAATGTACCGAAATCCGACTTCAAAAATCGTGTACAAGTTAAATCACTTGATTTTCGGGGACGTATTGATGTGGAGGTTAGTATCAACATTGGAAAAATCAATTCAGTACGTATGGAAAGCAAACATTTCTTGCTTAGATTGTGGCTTGCATACTTTAAGTTATGGCCCGTAGCCGCAAAAATATAAAAGAGAGTAAATACCCCTTTTGGTCCTGAAAAAAACACGGACCCATTTGGTCCACGACAAAAAAGTCATTTTCGTCCTTTTTAGGGACTAAAAAGGACTTATCCATTGACAAAATCCAAGCAATTACAAAGAAATTAAAGTTGTAATTGTGTCTCAGTGGCGGATAGGGAAGGTTGCTCGTCTTCACTCTCCTCAGCCCCAGAAGGTATAAATTTCCCCTTATCACTGACATATGTCTGGAGGTACAACCCGGTTGTATTTAGAGTGATATCAGGATTCAAGACCCGGATTTGAGCAACCGCATTCTCAAATGACTGTCTGGCGGCTTGGCCATATTTGACGATTTTGGCTTTGGCGTTACTAAGCTCGGCATCTTTTTCTTTGAACGCAGATTCAAATGCTCGTTATCCAAGGTCATCTTCTCCATAATAACACATCCTTTCGATGGAGATCTTCAAGGTGATGCAAGTCGGCTTGGGGGCTGCATCAAGACAGTGCGCTGCGGTCAAGTCGGCTGCGCTGCGGATCAAGTTAGTCTGCGTTGCGGTCAACTCGGTTTGGGCCGCAGCAATTTCGTCAACCGCTATGACAAGCTTCTCGTTAAAAGTACGCACTTCTTGGTGCGACTTCTCTTGCTCGGTTTTCGACACCTGCAATTCTTCTCGAGCTCGGTCCTACTCCTCTGTAAACTTTGCCAAATATGCATTGCCTTTAAAGGCATCCAACTCGGCCTGAGATCATTCCTCTCCTTCATCACCTTTTCAAGCATATCTACGAAGTACGAGATAGTTTTTGACAACGGCTTTCAACGACTACGACTTGGTGGCATACTTGTTTTTAAGGGGCGTAGGGTCGAATCGGGAGGCGGTCTTATGGGTTTGTATATCCATATGGATAAGCTCAAGCTTCTCTTTATTGGTAAGCTTGGAGGAAAGTGAAGCAGAAGCGGGGGGCGCAAAACATCTTTAAGAGCACAGCTCATCTGTCCACCAGAGAGCCCTTCAAACAAAGTGGTATGATTAAGGGGTGCGGTATCGAGTGGATGGGGTTGAAGGCGGCTGGGAAGCCGCGATGAAAGTCGTAGGCGGGTGGTCCGCTATGACTTGTTTCCCCTTGGCCCTCTTTGCTCTCCTTTCTCAGCGCTACGACCCGCCTTTGGGCGCGGGCGTTTGCGAGGCCTTGGTAGTAGCGGCTTCCTCCGCGACGGTAGGCGGCTACCCACGGTAGGATCATCTATAACGAGGAGGGCTGAATCTCCTCGGGGTTTCTGGATCTTCATCGAAGACCTCGATAAATTCTAGTCTTCCCATGTTTTTCATGCACGACAAAAAGAAGAATGTCATTAATCGAAAAAGAAATAATGGCAAATACACTTTCGGTGATCACGGGAACATATCAATACATAACCCCATACTCTTTGTTGTACGCAGTCTAACTAAGGGGTGGGGATGTGTTGTGGGGTCCATTAGCGACTCAAGGGTGCTGGAGAGAGTCGTAAGCATCACCACGGCCGCTTCTTCGTCTCTCGACAAGCTAGGCGGGTTGGGAGCATAATCTCGGATTTAAACTTGTGATGGGCGTTCGTCGAGGAATAAGGGAATTTTCCTTCAAGTTCCCCTGAAGCGTCGGTTTGAAGTAACCACGGGCAGTGACCAGGATTGGTCATAACTTTGACAAACCCCTGTTTAAAGTTCTTCTAGGACTCAATGAAAACACTAAAAAGCATGCGCTCGCTTTTTCCCCGGAGCGACGTCCACCCAAACCATGTCGTAATGCCACTTCCTTCGAACATTCTTGTTTCCAAGGGGGCGTAGAAAGTCATAAACAGGGACGATACAACAGATTTCCAACTCCGGCACAAGTTCTCAAAAGCAATGGCAAAAGCCCTTAGTTGGGATGGAGTTGCGAGGAGCTAGGTGTAGGTGGTTTAAAAGGCATATTTGAAAGTCGGAAAAGGGTAGCCTTACGCCGAGTAGGGTGATAACATCTCGGTAAAGGAAAAATAAATGAGGTTCGTGAGGCCCATTGTTCGTGGCGGAGCCGTGGCAACGATTCATCATCCATGGGAAGTCTTGCGTGTATTCTTCTCCGTCCTTTATCTTAGATTAATGGGAGTTCAGCTGCGGTCAGGGTATTTTTAATCCGGGTTACACAGGCACTAACGGCTTTCTTTGGAGAGTTCGGAGCCCGTACAGAGCCGGAAGAGCTGCACTCATTTGCCGTAGATGGACTAGAGCTTCGTGATGGTGATGCCATCTAGACCTAACATGCATAAAAAGGGGGAAAATCAGAAGATGGTATATACTTGTAGTAGCATTTCTTTCTCATGGTGAGATGTTAGGCGTTGACCTAAGAATACTTGGATCCCTCGGAACCGTGTTAAGAGGGCGAAGAGTGTTATGGCGGAAGGAACCTAGAACCAAGTCGGCCTCCTTATATCGGTCAAGTCTAGCAAGGTCGATGCTCTTATAACAACATTGGTCACATGGGGTTGGCCCGGGGCTTTGTGACGAGAAGATATAGGGGATTGGGTTAATGGTGTCAAAATAGGTGGTTTGTCTTGGCGACCGAGAAGAGCTTCGGGTTGGTGTTTCGAACTTTTAGTTCCGAGTGGACCAAAACCGAAACTTGCACGGATCGAGAAAAAGGCTCAAAGCCCCAACCATGTACATCTAAAGTTACATGGAGGCCTTGATCGGTTGGAACGTAGAATTTTCGTTTAAATGGATAAGGTATGGTACGAGCCATTTCCTAAACCCGAAAACCCAAGAAAACCAAAAAATCCTACTCGAAAACTCAATAGAACAGCGCAGAGATTTCAAAAATACTCAAGACCGGACACGAGAGGCGCGACGAATGAGAAAATTTGAGAAAATGTGAAATGAAAGAGCGGTTGAAATACGATGAAAAATCGAGTAAGGGATGAGCGAATCTTTGGCGAAGCGGGCATCGTCGAGGTTGTTGTTGAAAGCAGGCTAACGTTCAAAATGCAAAGTGTCCAAATGCGAAGAGACGGGAAATATATAGGTTTTCAAATTTAGAATAATGCGAACGGGTTTTGAATTTGAAACGACGAGCGATTGAGTCCATACGTGAAAATTAGGGTGACACCTTAAAAGCGTAATGATGGTTTTTCCTGAGACGATGCAAACATTAAATGCGCGTAGATTTCAAACGACAATAGCGTGGCACCAGCGTCAGAAAGGGCTGTTACACGCTACGACACGCCAGTACTAAAAGGAGCGACACGACTTTTCATATGTATATGAGTTAGTACAAGTGCTTATCATAATCATAACCGTGTCAGCGGGGCGTGGGGAAACTCGGCTAGGCTAACATCGGTCATGACCAGGTTAATATGACGTGAGTAATTGCGACCTCTTGTTATGATATATCTGAGGAGTGTAATCAAATGATGACGGAGGCCCCCATCGGGTTTAACGTTTAGTTGACTTCAGTGAACAAAGGGAAACTTCAATATAGGTGTTTGAATGCATTCAAGCTTTTCCAGACATGTGCGAGAAATAAAAGTAAACTTTGTATTGATACTCAATGAGGTTACATAGTTCTCTTACAAAGGAATAAACTGATTTACTCGTATACAAAGACAATTAAAAGATCAAAATACGGAGGATTAGGCGAAATTCGTAACTACGCTGCGAGTTCCCTAATTACAACGGATGATGGAAGCCGGATCCCTCCTACGACGGTTGGATGGCGAAGGCGGAGATTGAACAATTATCCAAATATCATCATAGTGGTGAAGATCTTTGTTGGATATCTTGGAGACCCTAGAAAAGTTGAGCCAAGTCGGTGAAGGCGAAGACGACATATCACAGGCCTCTGTGGCAAGGAAGAAGCTCACATGCGAACGACTCTTATGCCGAGGGGATAAAGAAGCTCATATGCGAACTGATTCCTATCCCGGGGTCCCGTACGAGTTGAGCCGAGATAGGTGAAGAGGCGCAACTACATGCAGGATCCCGGAGGTCCATCATGCGGCGTAGATGAAGACTAGCAACTATATCTGAAGCTTAAAGCCACATGATAGCGGCTGGTAGGGCCTTTCTTTCTCCCGAAATCGTACTTTGACTCCCCACACTGCTGAAAGGGTGAAAGCTTCACAAGAGATGATGGAGTTTGAAAATCGCACAGGGGAGCCCATTGTCTTTTTGGGATACTTGCCTAGGAATAGGATAATGAGGCAAGCCTGATGTGTGATAGGGTGAGTGGCGCAGGGAGAATTTATAGGCCAGGCGGACTTCAGGCGTCACGCGGCAATAAATGCTGGTTGTGTGGAAACGGAAGTGTCACACGGCAGTAAAGGCTGTCTTTAAGCGAATGACGGTTTTCCTTTCCAAGAAAAAGTATAATGACTGTGGTTAAAGGGCGTGAGCATTAAATGCGTGTGAAGACCAAGGGCGGCTGAAAATGGCCAACGAGTGCGAAGATACGATAAGATAAAGTGAGCAGTCATCAAATCGAATATGCCACGTGTCTCCGTCTTACCAAAGATTGGGGGAAACATGCGTATAGAGTTTGAAACAATAAACTCGGTATAATTCGGATGAGACAATCTCGAGGTGCTATGAAGACAAGGGTAGTTGTGTAAACCAGATTAGGCGAGGATAGGAAAATGACAAAGGCGACTAAAAGTGCTATGCCGAAAGAAATAAAGCCTTGCTTGGCCGTGCGGAAATCGGATATCGGGTCCAAATTGAACCGGTGTGTGCTGATAGAGCGACAAGTTGGGAACCGGTTCTGAGGTTTGATTGATCTCGGTATAAGGCGGATTTTTCGTTTACTTTGGGTTTAACGTTCGGTTGACAAAAAACACAGGAGGGCGAGCAAGTAATCTTGGCGGCTCGAAACACGAACTTCCAAGCTTGGGGGCATTGGATGAGGATTTAGAAGTGCATGATCTAGGCGGAGCCAACGTATTTTTACGTTCTTGACAAAGAAGAAGATTATGCTCGGATTCTTAAAGGGAGGCCTTGGTGTCTGGGGGCCATTTACTAAACATCCAAATGCAGGAGGACTCTACATGGTCCTTATAAATGTTAATTTTAGCTTTGCATCTTTACGAGTTCAGTTACATGGCTTACCTTTGGAAACATTTATGGATTCAAATGCTAAACTTCTTGGAGACTCGGTGGGAGAGACAATGATGTTTGAGAAGTCGATGGTGAATGGTAGAGGTGGTGAGGAGTTGTATGAGAATCGAGTCGGCTTCTTTGTCTGGATAACCCTTTAGCTCTTGGATTCTAGGTTCCTCGGGAAGGTAGAGAACTAGGTTGGATTACGGTGCATTATAAGCGTCTACAAAATTTTTGCTACAAGTGTGGTCGCATCGAACATGAGGGAAGGAATTGCAATGACACTAAAGCTTCAATCGGCAAGGTAGATGGCTATGAATAATGCGGCTAGATGAGTCGCCCTCGGTTCGCACCTTTTAAGATATTGTGGAAGTTTATAGTGAGGAATGGTGGAAGCTAAATATATTGACCGGAAAAGAAATTACTTTACCTCTTCCTGGAGTCTGCAGTCGATCGACAAAGATCTCAGAGAAGAGAAGTCCAATCTCGGACTTGTGAGCGGGCCGGGGTGATCGCTCGTATCTAGAACGGACTCCGAGATGAATCCCGCAACGCACCGGAATCCATCGTCGGAGGGCGAGCCTCTGTCGGCAAAGCAGCTGCTTTGGCGTCTTCCAAACCCAACGATCGGATGATCCCAAGGAAGCACAAAAGTTCCTGCTCCTATGCTAATGTCGGCGATGTAGAGGAAAGCAAAGTCAAAATTGAAAGAAGACTAGCTAATGGTAATTCGGTGGGACGATGATGAGGTCACGGTGAGAAAGGTGATCACGTGTTGGAGCGGTCTTCAAGGAGTGAGGAAGGCTTGAAATGGTGCAGGCTCCACATCTTGGGTCGGACGTGTGGTGAAGAATTGAAAGGGAATGGGCTTCACATGTTGGGCGAACACATGGTGAGGAGAAGGGCTCTAAGGACTCCACATTTTATGGTGGGTTTGAGAAATAAATGGTGATGATTCCTTTTAAGTCCATATACATAATTCAAATATTAATTTTGTTGAGCATCTTTTGAACCATCAGTTAGCCCAACCATCCCTGGCTTGTGCAGGTGATTTTAATGATATCTTATCCCGTCATGAGAAGGATGCTAGAAGGCCGAGAGCTTGGAGGAAAATCCTTAACTTTAAATGTTTTGTAGTTATTGCGAACTTGAGGACCTAGGTTTTAATGGGTCTTGTTTCACTTGGTGTAATAATAGAGAGAGCCAGGATACTATTCGAGAACGCATTGACAAGGCCTTTGGCAATTCTCTCTTAACGAGCAATTTCCAAATCTTCAAGTGTTTGATGTTGATCCGGTCGAGTCGATCATCATCTTATTTTCATCGAGTTAGGCGAGAGCTATCGTAATTCTCGGGTCTTTAGATTATGATGATAGGTACGCCCCTGCGAGTAAGCGGGATCTTTCTTTGATTTGTTGGCTTACGTGGTTTATTTGGAAAGCTAGAAATGAAATCATTTTTAACCATGGACAATCAAACCCGAGGTATTGTTATTGAATTTTCTAGGAAAAACAACTTTGATTTTTGGGCTAACTATGATATAAGGCTTAGGGATCCTTTTTTTGTCAAGGGGCTATGATAGTCCTCGAGTTAAATGGTCCCCTCGGCATTAGATAGCCTAAAAATCAATTGTGATGGAGCCTTTTGATGAGCTCTATTTATGCCATGTTTTCCCTGTATCCTATGTTTGAATTGTGTGACAAACATAAGCTTAATTGCATTCAATTCGAGCAAAAGGCATTAATTCATTATATGGGAACTTAAGGATGAAGTTTATAAACATGAATAAATCACATAAGCATCCTAAACATGTCTTTGAGAAAGAGATCGTGTTTTGAGATTTTGTGTGAAATGAGCACAACATGGCCGATACAATGCTATAGCATCGGGACAGACCTCCTCAGCGCAATACAATGCATCCTCTAAAGCTATAGCAGAGTAAGTGAAGCAATGCTATGGGACATTCGTTACGATCTTTTGTCAAGGTTATTTCAGGAAACAAAGAGCAGATTGGTAAACGGTTAGATTGCTGATGTACCGGAATAAAAGATACGGAATATCGAAACTAAAGATTTGAAGAATCTCGCAATATTAGTAGAATCAATCTACCGAGATTTGAAATGGAAGATAGGATTGGACCTCGACAGATTAGGAAAGGCCCAGTTCGTTGAACGTACACAGTAAGTAATCCCAACTATATAAGGAAACAAGAGCCAACCCTAAAGGTCGTCGAAGTCATTGAAAGTAAAAGACCACCCCTACGACCGGACTCAACGAGGAGAGTGAGAGAGGTTACAAAGCACGAGACATTCGAGGAGAACCCGGCATCCTTCCTTACAAGTGAGACGGAGATAAGAAGACGTGGAGGCTGTGACGTTATAGGGCTTCTTCCACGCCGTCGAACCTTCATCAAGCTTTCGTTTTGCTTTCATTTATTTTAGTTAATATTTTGATCATGGGCTATTCTGCTGTACTCTGTTTAGTGTTTCCCTCGTCAATCATAAACTAAACTTTATTTGGTGAACGAG
Source organism: Acacia pycnantha (assembly GCA_025563575.1). Lineage (NCBI taxonomy): Eukaryota > Viridiplantae > Streptophyta > Magnoliopsida > Fabales > Fabaceae > Acacia > Acacia pycnantha. Next base: position 35,831 of record JAMWYP010000791.1, read on the forward strand.
GATAATGTCCTAAGTGTGGAATGAACCCAGTTGCTAGTTTTAATTCAATACATCCAGTTTGCTTATCAGTGATTTAATTTATTGTCGATTAGCGAGAGCTAAGGACTAGATCAATGTCTTCGGTTTGCGAGAGGAGTCGAGGTTAGACCTCGAGAAGCTTGATGATCGCTAGGCGAGGCGGTGCAAGGCTTGACCTATTATTGTAGGCTTTAGAGATAGATCTACCGCTCATAACCATAACACCTTGAATTGTAGTGGACAACTTAGAGTGGTGGGTTAACTGGATAGTTGTGTTAACAGTGTCTATGTTGTAGCATTGTGAGAGCTGTGCAGCATATATGCTATAGCATTGTGTAGGGGCAACTGAGGGATTGATGTGCTTAAGGAGGATTCTGAGCTCAGCCTAATCTCTTATCTTTTCAAACACAAGCGAATTCATGATTAGGCATCAATATTTGGTATCCGGTCTCTATGGGACGATACTCTACTTACTCTTTATTACTTGTTCAAGCTGGTTCACTTGCCATCAAGGAAATCGACCAACACATTTTCACCTTATGAGAAAGATGATGCTATTGGGGTAATATGTCGAGATCATGTTGGCTTTTTTATATGGGGATTTGTGGATAAAATTAAGTCCATTTACGCTTTCATGATTGAAGCCTTGGCTTTGAAAAGGGCTTTACTTCTAGTTTGTGGACCTTGGGCATGATAAAGTGGTATTTAAAGCGATTGTCTCTATACGCTTACTTATGTTGAGGCAAAGTCACCGGATTTGTATGATTGGAGGTGTAAGAGTATTATCCAGGATGTTATTTGTCTTACGTCTTCTATCTTCTAAGGTTCGGTTCTCTTTGTCCTTTACCTCGAGAGGGGGTAACCGTGTTGCGACCTTCTTGTAGGCGATGCTTATAAAGGGTGTGCCCTATTGGGTGGGTTTCGCAACCAACACCCTCTTTGTTGTCACTTCTAACCACAGTGGCTTAGAAGATTAGTGCCGTGTTGATAATCCTCCACACACCAATCCTTCATTGGATGGTGGCTAGTTTGGTTATTCTAGTTTACATGTTGTTTTGTTTTTCTCATGCTTATATCTTTTGTTTTTATCATGTTTTGTTGTTGTTTTTCAGATTGTTTGTTGTTCCTCTTTGTAATCGTCACTTTTGTGAAGTTTATTAATAGAATCTTGGTGACAAAAAAATTATGTCTCTTTATCATTTTTTGATGTTTCTTCGATTATTACTCTCTTCATGCAATGCCCCATGCTGGCATAGGTATGTATCTATTTGCTTTATTTTTTTATTTATAATAATGGAAAATTAATAATATATATTGCCTCCATATATATATAACTTTATGTCAAACATGGTACACCACAGGCTACAATATGTAGTTGCTAGGGCCTATTTGGTACACGATTTAATGGGAGAGGAAAGGAAAATTAGTAAGTTCCTCCATTTGGTATGTAGTTTGGATAAATTGTCCCGAGAACCCAGTTCTTGGGCCCACCAATCTTCCCTTATAGCGGGAAGATCCGATCCCACCAAATTGGTGGGATCTCAAGATTCCAGCGAACTATTATTATTTTTGACAAATTTACCCCTTAAATTTGAACTTGGCGAGAACGCTTCAACTTGGCGTGAAAGTTTGAACTCGGGGAAAATTTGATCTTGGCGGGAAATGTTTTTACACAAGTTCAAACTTGATAAGAGCATATTTTTTAAAAATATATTTTAGCAAAAAAAATTATTTTTCTTTTTTATTTTGAATTAATTACTTTTAAGGGTAAAATAGACATTTCTTGATTATTTACCAACTACTACTCCTTCATTTTCTTCCTACCAAACAACTCATCTTCACTCAAGTCATCTTCCCCATCTTTCAAAATCTTCCATTTCCTTCTTTTCCTTCCTCTAAGTTCCTTTCCCTCCTCAAATTTTCCCATACCAAATAGGCCCTTAGTGTTTGAGTCAAAGGTAAACACTATACACTATCATGCAAACAGAAAGTGTCAATTTTAATTTTTCTTCAATTGCTTATGGTTTTCCATATTATTACTCTGTTCTCATATGTCAATGAGGTATGATAAGACCCATCACAAACACTACATGGATATCGATCGACCCAAGGTGTTTTGATATGTTCCATGCTATATTATTTCCAAGTCAACAAAGGCCACGGCTCATCACCCTATACAAGGATATGATTACTCTTAATAAATAGTCTATGAAAGGTCTAAAATGTAGCTTTTCGTTTGTTAGTAAGCCATGTATGCATGCAAATGGAAAGTGCTATTCATTACCTTCGTTCAATGTATTATGATGGTATATATTCATTTCTATGAGTGATTCCGGGTAATATGTGAAGTCAAAATATGCTTTCCTTTCACCCCATCCAAGTATGTGATTCATTTTAATTAATGATCTCTCGTATGATACAATATTTAGCTATTTTTGTTCCTTACTTAGCCATGTAGACCATGCTATATATCATGCAAAAGAAACAATCCGGTGTTTGCTTTGTTAAATGCATTGTCAATGTCATGGTATATATTCATTTGTATGATCCCTTTCGGCTACTATGGAATCAAGGCTAGCATGCAGAGACTACGCATTGAACGTCTTTTCTATTCTTGAGCAAATCCGCCTTAGAATAGGTCACCAAAGCACGTAAAGCACATTTGCGGAGCCTCATTGATTCAATAAGGTGCAGTGATCAATATATTTTATTCCTATGGGGGTGTTTCCTTTGTTGTCATTCCAAACTTGATCATTTTGGTTCCAATGCAATATGTAACTTGAATTTACTTTCCCGCCCAAATTCAAAGGCGATACGAGTATTCATTGGTCCTCATCTTGAACTTGTATCCTCACCCCTTATGAAATACTTCCTCTCATTAAACAACAAAAGAGGTTTGCTATGTTTTTAGATTTAGTACATAGTTGTTTTAGCATGCAATTTTACTCTCTTTACGTAAACCATTACTCATCGATTATATTCACCTAAACTTTGTACCTCATAGTATATTTTTTCATTACTCACTTTTCTGATGTTCTTCCACTTTGAGTAACCATCCAATCTTCGCGTTCTTTACCGCTTCCTAACATGGCACGTCTTTCTTCAATTTTATGGAACATGTACCATAAAACGCCCCTCCGACCTTTTTAGCATTTCAATGGTTTTGATTGATCTTTGAGGTATACATATTTATATTAGTATATATTTATGTCATCAAAATATCAAGTACTTACTAATCTTTTTAACCTTAATGCTTTTATACTACAATTTGACAATATTTTACTTCAAGGCATAAAGATACTGAGGAATGTGTGCGCAACAAAAACGTTCGGGAAAAATTCGGTGTTATGACTAACGATTAATTAGTTATTGTATAAATGTATTTAGTGTATTGCCTCGTAGATATTCTTCACATATATATTCTTCACGAGATTGTGTGCTAGCTAGTTGTCACTCTCTCTCACCACCTAGGGTCTATTATTCATTTGTAACCAATTCGTTGTGATTCATTTTGCTATATATAGAAGGATAAGGCCCGAGTATTATTTGTTCGATCGGTTCAATCATTTCGGTGTCCAAATCTTTCTTGGTATCGTGAGTGCTCTTTTCTTTCTCACCGCCATGACTACGTCGGTTTCCTCTCAAACCTCTCGATGATGTTGCTTCTTAGTCCGTCATCCGTTCCTAGTCCTTGTTTCACTCTTCGCCGCACAACGTCCGTCAAGTTGGATAGGACAAATTATCCGGTTTGGGAATTTGTCGCTCGTTCTTCCTCTCATGAGAAGGTAATTGACTACAAAATCACATTCTCCAACACTCGCTTCTATTCCACCGAAAACACACTCTATTTCGGTTCCTCTCTCCCAAATCCCGAGTTTGAGGAATGATATGCCGTTGACCCAGTATGCTCGTTGGTTGGCTCAAATACTGTGACCTAGGAAATAAGTGCCCAATTGCTTCACCTGTCTTCTGACTCTTGAGTTATGGACCGTGCTCATGATGTAACGCTGCGCCTCTCGATCATGGGTTATGGTTTTCGATCAGAGCTTCATTGGACAAGGAAGAATGCCCTACGTATCGATGAATATTTTTCCAAGATGAAGACTATCGCAATCGGCTTGCACTTGTCGGAGCTCCGATATCGGCCGATGACTTGATTCTCCACACGCTCAATGGTCTAGATGGAGACTATAATGCTATCGTTGTTCAACCGGATTTATAAACCCAGTCCCGGCTGGATTGAGGCTCAGTGTCTTTGCTCGCTTTGACGATTGCCTTGAGCAAATCGACCGGTTCGCCTCTTTTCCTTGCAACCATTGGCTAACTACGACACGAGGATCCTCGCTTCATCAGTCGAGGCGGAGGTCCCCTGGAGAGGTTCGCGTGGCAACTCTCATGGTCGTTAACCCGAGAGGAGGTAGATGCGGATCGGTTCCGGTTCTCATGGTTGTCAACCTCGGTGTGACTACGTGGTCGCTATGGTCATTACTATAGCACTTGCTATCAACATTAAGAGGCCGGCTTAGTCTCGAAGTTCTGGTTCTCAACCCCATGCCTATTATGCAGATTACTGCTCTGCATATAGTAGGTCTGAGTGGTACATGGATAGTGGTGCAGGTCACCACGTCACTCCCGAACTTAACCCATCTTAATTGATTGTTCCTAATTCCTACAAGTAAAAACTTTATTTATACGTGTACTAGGAATAAAACTTGCATCCATGGTATTGGTACCACCTCTATTTCTTGTTCGATTCAAATCCCGCTTAAGGAAGTACTCACGGTACCTTCACCACTAAAAATATTATCGGTGTTGACAAACTCGTTGATGATAATCCCGTTCCTATTACTTTCACTAATGATGGTTGTGTTGTGAAGGAAAAGGGCACGGGGAAGCTGTTAATGAAGGGCAC